>DF357869.1:4283-27131 GCA_000787875.1 Solanum virginianum | reverse complement strand
ATCAAATTACATCGATTCGATATTTTAAAATAAAAATTAAGATATTAAAAAGTTATACGAAAAGTACTATAGATACTACTAATCTTTTTCATATCAATATGAAGAAAAAACACGTTCTGAAATATTAGCCAAAATTCACATTGTTTGACTTTGAAATTTATTTTTACAATAAATATAAAAAGAAACGGAGAGAGTTGTAATAACTACTCCTTTTGTTTTCACCAAAAAAATTGAAAAAAAAAAACTGCTCCTTTTGTTCAACAATACTTTGCCACTATATTAAAGATAAATCTCTAACAATACTTATCTATTTTATGAAATAAAGAAATAATTTTACATTTAATTTCTAATTTACTCCTATTATTAATTACAATCTTTTTCTATTATATTTTTTTAAGACATTATAATGGTTCCTCCTTCTGTCTATTTTTACTTGTCAATTACACTATTTTGAGATGTTCAACAATACTTATCAAGTTTATGAAATCAACAAATAACCTTACACGTAGTTCCTAATTTTCTCTTAGCATTAATTATAGTTATTTTCTTATTATATTTTTCGAGACATTATATTTATTATATTCAAAGGTTGATTAGGTAAAATTAATAGTCATATTATTTACTACTTCTTAGTCCATATGTCAAGTCTATAAGGAACAAATAAAAATTGACAGAGGGAGTATATTCAAAGGGTGATCTGGTAAAATTATCCTATCATTTACTGTGTTTTCAATTTCTATGTCAAATCAATTATGCACAACTATTATTAAACGAAGAGAGTACTCCATAAATTTCACTTTCAAAAAAGTAAGAAGACAATAACACAAGACATGATGACATTTTTCTAATTAAATTTCTTTTCAAAATTTGGCAAATTTTTCTTTGCAAGCTCATGCACAAGTTTCTTACACTTCATTTATTCAAACATGTGTTCAATTTTCTTGACGTTCATACGTAAGCGCGGAAACTCAAAATACTAATTGTTTTTTTTTTTCTTTTCAATTTAGATTCAAAATTTGGGAATTTAAAATATAAAATTTGAATCCACTTTTTCATGAGATAAAATGAATTTTAATGTTTATCATGTGAAAGTTTCATGGTGAAACGTATAATAAAGCTAAGTTCTTTTTTTATCAATACCTATTACGACTTATCATCAGGGCTATTTCACTGTTATATCTGTTATCACTATAACAAAAGAGATATTTAGTGACAATAAGATTTTATAAGCAAAAAGAATATTTATTGACGATAAAAACTCATCCATAATTATCTTATGTATACTCGAGTCATTTGGTAGGTGAGTTAGAATATTAGACAAGAATATTTTATGAATTAAAATATCTTATGAGATTAGTTATTCTACTCTTTAAATAGATAATTAATTTTATTAGTTTTATATAAATAATAAAACAAAATACTTTCAAGACTATTTTTAATTTATTATAGAAATTTAGCATATTGGTCAAAGCACATGTTCAAACTTTACCAAATTGATTTTGATGGTTGCCACTTGACAGTGAAATTTAGATACACGCAAGTTTTCAATATTTCGAATCTTATTAGATTTTAAACTTTGAATACGCGTGTATGGCACATTCAAATATGTCTAAATACACACATCTTAACTAGATAAGGTCAAGTTTTAAGTAGAATTTGTTTAAGATGGAGCCACATGTATTTGGAATACCTAAAGAAATCTTGCTCGTCTCCTTTTCATTCTTGCTTACTTCTGTCCCCATTTAAGAGTATCTAACGGCAAAAAATATGTACGTAAATGTATCTAACTTGAAATCTAATATGAAGTTATTAATAAGCAAAATAATATATAACTATTTTAAACAATAGAAAAAATTAATAAATAAGATAGAAACACTTGCGTAATTAGAAAGTTTTCAAAAAGTCAATTGATCAATGTATTGGGCCATGCTTCCACTAAATTTATAGAAATGACCACTAGGTTATTGCTTGTAATGCCCCTATTTAAAACATACCAAGTTTAGTCAATTTTGATAAACTTACGATACATAAATTAAAAATAGCCCTCTTTAAAAAATAGTCATTATCACGAAGGTTAAATTTCCTCTAATAACATTCAATAACAATGCCAAGGGTTTACCAAAAACAATACACCCTAATCTACCCAGAACCCACTTATGGGTTTATATCGAATATATTGTTCTCATCGACACTCAACGACAAATGTCCTAAAGTTTCAAAATTAGATTTGGCTTTAATCCAAACCTTAGACCATTAACACACCTCAATTTCAAACTCAAAGGTGACTAAACTTTAAAAACTTCATTAATTTCGACTATACTTTAAATAGGGGTTATAAAAATGACTACTTATGCACACCGCGCCCTCCAAATTTTGGTTCAAGTTTTCACAAGCAAACAGCCCAACAGAAAAAATAAGAACAACATACCAAATGAAATTCCACAAGTTGAGTTTGGGACGGGTAAAATGTATGCAAACCTTACCACTACCTCTGAGAGATAGAGAGGTTTTCGAGAAACCCTCGTCTCAAGAATCAAGTCCATAAGTAGAATATACTAGATATTGAATAAACGGGGAAAAAAAGAACGACTAACAATGAAAAACAAATGATAGTATGTAAATATGAAAAAGCAACAAACATAAGACGGATAATAATAACACAGAATATAAAAACACGATAACTACCAACCTATTATAACACAAGATCAGACATCAATCTACCCTTACTAGCCTATTAGCCTGCTACCCTAATACACAACCTCCACTCCTTTCTGTCTAAGGTCATATCCTCGATGAAATGAAGCAAACAGCCCAACAGAAAAAAAAAATCAAGTAACCAAATGCAAATCAAAATGACCTAACAAATTTACATGATATTTAGATGGTGAAAGTTTCAAATATTTGAGATACTAGCCCAAAACATCAAAAGCATAAGAAAGTTGTGTTTTTTTCACGACACATTAGATAACAAAATCCTTAAGTACTCTTGTTTTAAGTTCAAAAAAGATAAAAACTTCTAATTCTTACCTTAACATACATAAACTTAATTCCCTTCTTCAGAAGATTTCAAGTAAAGATTCTCACCTCCATCACCAGCATGACCATGACCGCTCGAGCTCCCGCCTCGTCCTTGATCAGACATAGAACTTCCCATTTCCAGCTTGTTTCCACTGCCTAATCCTCTGCTAAAGTCAGGGAAACCACCACCACCATCACCGCCACCAAGTGAAATGCTAGCGCTATGAGTGTTATCGCTTTGTAGCATGTGAAGTCCACCACTGCATCCGCCACCAGAGCTGCTCATTCCGAGCTGATGGCTATGATAGGCTGCTGCTTGTTGCAATGATGATAATGGCTGTTGTTGTTGTCCATAGAGCATTGAGGAAGATCTTGCTGCAGCCATAAGCGATTGTGTCGTTAATTGCTGGACTTGTTGTTGTTGCAGGTAATGTGCCCCTCCTTGCATCATCCCAGCAGAAGATAACTGCAGACCATAAAATTCAAAGATTACAACAAAATTACTTTATAAAACATGTTAAGTCTACTCAAGAATGACAAGGAACATGTACTAATAAGCTTATGCATACTTCAAGGCTATGTAAACCTCAACCACAAAGACAACATACCCAGTGCAATCTGACAAGTGGGATCTTTGAAGGATAGGATGGACGAGGACCTTGTCCCTACCTATGTACTTAAAGTAGAGAGGTTGTTTCCGAAATGGGACGTATCCAATGCGGGATTGTAAGAAAAGAGATAGCAAAGTAGCAGGATACAAAATAAATGCAACAGGAGATGGTCATACACATTGAAGAATAAGAGGTCACGTAAACATTAACTACTTGCAATTATCTATAAAAAGGTGTGATGAGTAACAAGGAAAGCAAGACATGTTACCTGCTACAATAAGTTAACATACATAGATATATAGTGAGAACTTCTTTACGTTATCAGCGTATATAAGTTTAATTCTCAACTAAAAAATGTAGATGATTGAAATGCCAAGATACGTTTTTCTACCTGTGAATGCATACTAGGAGGCTGGGGCTGCGAATCAGCAATAGCTGCAAGATACATAAGATTTCTCTGAAGTTTAGCTTGGGACCTGCCACAGCAAGAAGAGTTACCACAAGTGTTAACTTTGAATAGCACTGTAATATATTCCCTCCGCTCCATTTAAGTTATCATGTTTGTCCTTTGGACGCACCTTAAGAAAACACCGGGTAAAAGAAGAATTCGACTAGGACTCGTTTGGACATGATTCAGGTTGATTTGAAGTTGAAATTTTGTTTAAAAAAATTAAAATGAACCAGCGTGCGCAAAATCTTTTCCAGGCCACCATTATATATTCTATCTTCAAGTTTCAAGAATGTCACCAAACAAAATACAATATAAAATCCTTTCCAGGCCACCACTCTATATTATATGTTCAAATTTCAAGAATGTCACCATAATGTTGAATTGGTGAAGCAACAAACAATAACAACATATCCAGTGAAATCCCGCAAGTGGTGGAGAGGATAAAGTGTACGCTGGTCTTACTACTACCTCACAGAGATTATTTCCGAAAACCCTCATCACAAGAATACGTTAGATTTTAAAATCAGGGGAAAATATGTTAAACCAAGAATATTGATACCTAGATTGAAGTGTATTCTGAATTAACTAGAGATATAAATTTAAATAAAGATCAACTGAACTTACTCTGCACATTCACTTAGTTTTCCAGAGTTCTGGCTCTCCACAATCTTCAGAATTAGTGATTTGTTCTCATCCAGGAACTGAAACAGAAAAGAACAAAAGGCCAGCTATTAAGTAAAAGAAGGTAGTCTGGTGCACCTAGCTTTCGCAGTGCACAGAGTCCGGAGAAAAGACGTACCACACAAGGATATATCGTATGTAGACTTACGTGCATTTCTTCGAGAGGTTGTTTAAGTAAAGAGCGAAAATACAGCTATGTGTGTTTGCCATGAAGGAAATAAGTTTTCCAATTTTTCTATATTTGGTTGGTCAAAATGTTGGAAAAATTTTTTTTTGTAGGAAAACAAGTGCCTAAAAAATGAATTAAATGACTTCTCTCATGGAACTAGGGAAAACAAGTTGCATAAGTGTCATTTCATGTTTATTGTTTCCTCCCACCTATCGAGTTCACCAAACCCCTACATGTTGACCACCCCTCACCCCGCCACCTTGAACGCCCACTTTCCATCCCATTCAGCGTTCATAGGATTTTGCTAAATAACATATAAATACTCTTGAGATAATATTTTTCAACTTACTTGCCAAACACTAGAAAATAAGCAAAAAAATCTACTTGTTTTCCCAAGAAAATATTTTATAAAAATCATTTTCCTCCATTAGGATCCTATGTGTTATTATTATTATATTTAGCTACTGAAAACTAGGGTCAGTGCTAAATATAATAGTTCTCCATAAAGGCCTTAAAATATTTCCATTTAGAAAGTGAAGCCTTCAAGACAGAAGTCAACAGTTTTTACATTTTAAAAAGTTCAAAAACTGACTTTTAAAACTCAATACCAAGAAAGATTTCCCTTGTTTGCAACACTCATGCAACAAAAGAATATAAGTTTTCATCAACTTTTTTGGTCAAAACAGAGAGAAGATTGGGTGAAGTTCATCTTTTGGGCAGCCAAAAGTTGGAAAAATATACAGTAAAAGAATATTTCTGAAGATATAATAAACAGCAGCAAAAGGAAAACAAAAAACTGTCAATACATTATTTGCAACTAGCTTCTATTCACTCTGCAGAAAGCAATCAACTCTATTAGCAGCCCCTTTTGGAAGACATGATTATTTACTAGAAAGGGAGCAAAACTTATATGCATAAAAAAAGGAACATGGGTTTCAACTTTCAAGAAGAAAAGGCAAAACTAAAGTCTAAGCAGTGCCAAGAACCTAAAAACAAGATCTTTCTTTCTGTGTTCTGCCTAAGTTGCATGGACTTTTCACTTTCAATACCACACCTATGTCAGAATTCTTAGAAAATACACTATTTTTGACAAATTCAACACACACTCGCTGACACTTTTAAAGAGTTCGAGCAACATAAGTTCCTGTATATGACCACAATAAACCTTGAGCAAGAATACCCTTTTTTCAACCGGACTTTTATCAAATCAAGAATGCAACTTTTTACTTTCTTTTTGTGTTCCCTGTTCATGACCACAATAAACCTTGAGCAAAAATACCATTTTTAGCAAGATTTTTTATAAACCAAGAATGCAACTTTTTCCTTTATTTTGGTACTCCCTGTATATAACATATATAATATAATAAGCCTTGAAAAAAAAAACCTTTTTTTAACAGGTCTTTTTCTCAAACAAGAATGCGACTTTAATTCTTTTTGTGCTCCCACCTCCCTGTATATGACCACAAAAAACCTTGAGCAAAAACACCCTTTCTTTCTCTTTTTATCAAACCAAGAATGCAACTTTTTTCATTTTCCTTTTGTGTTCCCTACATTTGACCCCAAAAATGAACCTTTGGGCAAAAAATACACTTTTTTAACATGACTTTTATCAACCAAGAAACCAACTTTTTCAAACTAAAAGCCAAGAAAAAGCAACCAAAGTATAACAACTACAAACACAAAACTGCATACATACACAAAACAGCCAGCCAGGCACCAGATAAATAACAGATTTCTCAGAGGCACAGAGAGAAGCATAGAAGAGGATCAAGAAGTAAGAAACTAATGGAAAAAAAAAAGTAGAAAAACCTGTTGAATATGATCAGTAGTGACGTTGTTGGGATAATAGCTTGCCATCATGGACTGCATCTGCATCAGGTGCTGCTGCTGCATAACCTTCTTATATTACACAATAAAACACACACACACACACAAGACCCCCTTTTTTTACACTTAAAAATTATGTCTTTGTACTTTATCTCTTCAACAAATGTAAAAATAAAGATCCCTTTTTAAAATTTTCTTGATTCACAACATGACTTGAGCTTGAAAGTGACACACACTGAATACTCAATACTAGTGGAAAAAGAATTGATGGGGACAAGAGACAAGTAGTAGTAGTAGCAGCTAGCTAGGTAGGAGGAAAAAGCTGGCTTTGTACTCACTGTAGTGAGAGAGAGAATCTAAATTCTGGACAAAGCAAAAAAAAAAACCATTACTATAAGCCATGATAGAGAAGTAAAGGATTTTACCTGCTTTGGGCTTTGAACCTTTTTCTATTTTTTAACCTTATCATCACCCTATTCATTTTATTGGAAGGTGATACTAGTATTATCAAACAGTAAAAATTCAAAAATCTTGTTATCAAGGGGAATTTTCACTTTTAATGTTGGACTCGTGCGAAATTTTTCGAGAATATAATATTATTTTTGAAAAATTTTATAAGTATTTATTGATATTTTTAAAGAGTCAAAATAATATAAATCAAAACATTGTATGACTAATTTAATATTTGATTAGAGTTATGCTTGTACTAATAATATATTGATTTATCATGATCGTTTTATGTAAAGATTAGTGATAAAGGTATCGATTTGATAGCTGGTTAGGAGAAATAAAGTTAATGTATCATTTTATGTAAAGATTAGTATAAAGGGTTCGATTTGGTAGCTAGGTAGGAGAAATATTATAACTTTCTCTTTTTTGATTCTATTTTATGTGACTATGTTTGACTTAGCACGATATTTAAGAATTTTTTTTTTGAAACTTGTGATTTAAATTTTTTTAGATATTTGAACAATTATAAAATATTTCATTGAGAACAAAAAGAGAAGGTTAGGATAAAATTATTTTTAATTATAATAAAATAATATTTTTTTTGATGAACTAAAAAGAAAGTAGCAACACGTGAAATGGGATGGCAAGAGTATATGTATTAGATTGTGTATAAGTAATATCATGTTTGATAATTAGTTAAGGTTATATATAAAATCAATACATTGTTTAGGTTGCAACTTAGAAATCTCTATAGCTAATATATATAAGTTATAAGAGAATTTATGTAAAATGAAAATAAAATAACTAATATTACATGAATAAGTGAACCTCGTATAACTAACTCTTGCATAGAATAATACTATACAAATTTTTCTATAATTAATTCACGTATTGATAATACTTGCATAACTTAGCCAAATATCAAACAACCTCTAAGTTTAGTTATTTATGTATATTATGAATTCCACCATCTATCTACCAAAAAATATAAATGATTCCTTCATTGCCTATAATTATATTAGTTATGTGAATTCTTAAATATAAAGTAAAGATCAAATTAATTTTTTAAATTTTATATTAAATCATTTCTTTTGAAAGAAAAAAGTATAATTTATTTCGAACTCAATAAAAAACAAGTTACAAGACAATAGTAATACATTTTATCTTAGAATCTTCTATATTTATATATATAAAACATACCAAATGACTCCTTAACATCAGGTAATATTGTTTATTTTAAAACCAATAAAATAATACCCTAAAACAATGAAATTTGGAAAATTTACCTCAAAGAGAATCAAAAGTAAAAATTCAACACACTCATCGTTATACATTGTAAGTTTCAAAAATATTTTTATTATTTTTAACTTTGTACAACAGTGATATTATACCACTTAAATTAAAAATAAAAAAAATATCATCCAGTGCTTTTTACCACATGAAAAATCTATAACACACATATTTTACTATATTTTATTAATCACTAAATTACATGATTAAAAATAAATGATCCAAGAGACAAAAAAGTTTATATAAACTATAATCAAACCTTCACATAAAATCTATTTTTTTGGGACTTCTTTAGCATTTCTAAAGCGATTGATTGTGGTCAAATTAGTTTTTTTAATAAAATAATTTATAGCCATTAAAATATTTAAAAACTATAGATTCATAATTATTCTTTTTAAATTAAAAAATTTTCTATTACACTTTATGTCTGATCAAATTAAGATGAAGTATACAATGTTTAGTGCTTACTTCAATTGACTTAAAATTTTATGTTGCTGTTAATTATAATTAAAAAATAATACTTAAAAATATTTTTTAATATAAACAAGTGTTATAAAAAGAAAAATAGTTTTAAAAAATTAAAAATAAATCAACTCAAACAAGGGTAGACCTTTAAAGGGTGAAACAGTCGGCTAAGCTATTGCTGCTGCAGAAGCTTTTGTGTTTTTTTGTATAAGTAGGCTAGTAGGGTATATATTGCACATCATATCAATTTTAGTTTTGATTTATGTAATATAATTTAATTTTAAAAAAGGAGGAATAATATATTCTGATGCAATTTGATTAAATTTTATGGATAAGTTAATGGAGAAAATTTAGGCGAGAAAATTTTTGGCCAGTAACTTAAAAATTTTAAACTTAGATCAAATTTAGATAAAATTTGATTCAACTAAGATTTGGAGTAATAAGGTAATAGAGTGAATGTTGATTATAAGTTTGATTTTTTTTAGTTGATAGCCAAGACATTAAGGAGTGTATATAACTTTATAAAATTGAATTTGGGTGAGTAAAATTTTTGAAATTGATCTTGACGGAAAGTGTCATACTTTGAGTGCATGTTGCAAATAAAAGTTTGGAATGAGAATTTCGAGTTTCTGACTCCATGCAACCCTCCAAGGTAGAATTATTCTTGTTATGGCAGTGTCGCCATAGCAAGAAAAGTGTCTGTCATCGCTGGACAGTTGCGAGGTTAAATATAAAAAGTTTCCAAAATTATTTTTTTTCTCACTTCATTTTTGAGACACCAAAAGCGGCGTAGCGTAGTTTTCTTCAATTTTTCACCTGTTTCATTGCTAACGATAAATTAATCGTTCCTCCAACTTATAAATTATTACACCTTAGAATCTAGGAGAAAGTTTTTAACCTGAAAATTAGTGGGGGGAAAGTCCTATTTGGAAGAAATATTTATGAACGTGGTCAAGGGTTGAAATTTTGATATAGTTCAAATATTTTAGGCCATTATTTGTTGATTACTATAATTCTTGTTGTTTTAGATCAAGAACAAGGTGAAGTATTGGAAAAAGAAAAAGCTCTAATTCTTAGAGATTCCCAAGACATGTTTTAAGGTAGGTGATAGTTTGAATTTCCTTTTGTATCTTATGTGCTTGTTAACTATATCATTAGTATTATCTGCATATATATGAACAGAGAATGATGGATGGATGCAATCGCGTGCAATAACCTTGTTATTTGAATTGGACAAGTTGTAAAACATACAGTATGAATATGATTGTGATTGTGATTATGGATCAAATGTCATGTTTCGACGTACTATTGTATTGGGTGTCATGTTTTGACATATTATTAGATTGATGTCACGTTTTGATAAATTATTGAATCGAATATGATGTTCCGACATATCATTAGATTGAATGTCACGTTTCGACACATTATTGGATAGGGTCTCGCATTCTAACAAACTAACAGTTTCGGTGTGAGTTCCATGAGAGGACCATTATTAATTGTTGCATTTAAGTTTGACCGTGTGAGTTAATCTATTGAATATGAAACTGATAACTTGCTGATGTTTGGTATATTTATGGGCATACTATGTTTTGGTTATTTGTTTATATTACACTTTATTAGAATTGACACGTAATCCTACAAGTACATTATTATTATACATACTGATATTGTAGTTGCTCTTTATTTATTAAATATTCGACATTTTTAGGCGGCTGTTGACAAGCCTCGATTAAGAGATCAATGAGTTATTTCATTCAAAGGAGAGCCAGCTCGATCAGGCTACCACGAATTTATCTTTGCTCTCAACCCATTTTGTATTCTGACTTTGAATTAGTATTGTTATGATTTCCTAGGATTGCATCCCTTTATGCTTGACTCTTTGATAGAGTTTTGGTACAATTAATTTTAGGTTTCATGGAGGATTGTTTCCGTAATACTTAGATTTTTTTCTGTTTGAGTTTATAACAACTCAACTTAATATTTAAACATATTTCCACATTTTTACATTTTTATTCCCTTAATAGTTGTTTAGTCGAGTTGGAGCAATAGCTCTTCTATAAGAGAGTTAGTGTGGATATCACTCCACTGCCTGTTTAGAGTTGCGGCATTTTCGTTTTTTCTTTTAAGCTAATTTTTTTCTTTTAAAAAAATATTTATTCTATCTTTACAATGTAGAAATAAAATTGCATCTATTTTATTTCTTTTCAAATTTCAACTTAAAAATTAATTGAGTATGTTATTGTTGTGTTTCTTCCTCTTTTAAGTCACTACCAATGGAGTTGCTCAATCTAAATATATTTATAGTTCCGAAAGGTACAATTCATTTTTTTGTTTTTAGTCCATTTTAAAAAGATTGATCTACATATTTAATATTATAATTAATTTTAATATATTTACTTTATTTATAATAAAATAATTTATAATCATATAATTACTCATTTAATATTTTTTTATCTTATTTTATGTGGCATCATCTGACTCGACATGATATTAAAAAAATTTAAACTTATGATCTAAAATAATATTTATATATTTGTGTGATTGAAAATTATTTTATTAAGGATAGAAGAAATATTTTAAGTTTAAATTATTTTTAATTATAATAAAATACTTTTCTAGGAAATGAACTAAGAAAAAAGTCACGGAGTAAATCATAAATCAAAGTAGATTACGTCATGGATGACAAAGAAATCCTCCCTTCATTCGGATTTACTTATCGAATTAATTTATATAATGAGTTTATAATTTTATCCTAATTAATTAATATAGTCTCAAATCAATTATTCATTATAGTTTTCAAAAAGATTAATTTAATATTAATAAATTAAAATATAATAAAATAAATTATTTTTAAAAAAATTATTCTTATTACATACACGTTTAACAATGTACAAAAGAACGTACAGGCCTTGGGCTTTGGGCATTGGTTATTTACACCCACCATGACATCATCTGTTTACATATTCAAGAAATTCCCTTTAAAAAAATAAAATTCTTTTCACGCATACTTATATTTTGTGAAAGTCGATGCAAGCATATTATTAACAAAAAAAATTCAAATAAGAAAAAAAAATTATGCATCTTGATTTACTTTACTACTTATTAACAAGAGTATAAGACATCAGCTTTCGATCATAGTTGTCTGCGTGAGTAGCTTTCAGTTATCTTACTAACTGTTTATTTTTTTGCCTTTATTATATAGTGTCAATAAAAAATATTTTGCAGATTTTTTAATTTAATCTTTTCGAGACAGTTGCATATTAACGTGTCTACTTCAATTACTTTATAATATTTCTTTAGCTGTTTCAATTATAATTTTATAATAATTTTTACAATATAAAAAAATCTATCGATATTTCATAAATTGAGACTAAAAAGTAATTTATATTGTAGCCTCCGGTGAGCCAACAAAAAATAATTTGTGAGTTTTTTAATTTAATCTTTTCAAAGCAGTTGTGTATTGATGCGTCTGTTTCAACGACTTCATAATATTTCTTTAGCTGCTTCAATTATAATTTTACAATATATCTTCAAAAATATATAGGAAAAATCTATCGATATTCTATAAATCGAAACAAAAATAGAATTTACATTGGGCCCGTGCTAACATGGGCTTTCGCCACTAGTTAAAATAGAGAAAATATATAAAAGTCCTTTCCAATCAAGCAGTAAATCTTAGTTTAGCACTTTTATTATGTGTTTTTAAATTTTTTTTGAACCGCCATAATACCTCCTTGCGAAAGAATAAACTTTTTTGGAAGTTATTATTTTCTGGACAACTTAGATTGGAAAATGAGGGTTATTTAGAAAGTTGATTGACTTATATTTTTTGAATCACGAAAATTAAAAATTAAAATGGGTCACTCAAAATTTTTTAAGAAAGTTTATATTAATGAAATTGATGTCAATAATATAGATGAAATTGATGTTAATAATATGACACTGATATTAAAGTTTGAGAAGTTTTTTTTAAAAATAGTGTATAGAGGTGAGGCTTCCACAGAGGAGGAGGGGCTACAACAAAGGAAGAGGGTACTAAAGAAGATAAAAAAAACGTTTAGAAATTTTTCTTTTTAAAAAAGAGACCTACGTGTTTTTAAATAAATCTTTCATATATTTTTTAAAAAGCTAATATATCAAAAAAATATTTAAAATATTGATAAGATATTATCCAATAAAAAATATGTTATCTGTATGATTTTATATATTTAAATTTTTTCTCTGTATTTTTAGAAGAGTATACTCACTCTCTCTGGAACGTCACTTCTTCGGGGATATTTAAATCACTTAAAAATTGTTGAGGGGATTATTAAACATATCAGAAGGTAACACATAGAGATTGGCAACAAATCCCCATTTCTACACATATTGTTCATTACTTTTCGTCCATCACTTTAATTATGTAGCAATTTAGCATAAAAAAATAATAATGTGTTTAAAATGATAAATGTTTTAAAAATTTCTTCTTTTCGTACAGAATTCATGTCAATCAAATGAAGGAAAAAAGAATAATATTATTTTTTTAATTGATCTATCGATTTTAGTTTAATTTTATTAAAGTTGGGCATATGGAAAGTATTGTCATAGTTCATATAAGTAGTTCAACTATTCCTCATTGTCAATATAAAATTTAGGAGGTGTTTAGATTGACTTTTTAAAAATATCCTATAAATTAAAAGTCAAAAATTATAAGTTGGAACTTCCTACTTTTGACTATTTTTTTGTACTTTTTCGCACTATGTCATGTTATCAAAATATTTTCAAAACTTAAAAAACTCTTAAAAATCAAAAGTTCAAAAAAAAAGTCATTCCAAACACACATTCAAAAGACTTGTTTACTCTCCCGACATATAAGTTGTTGTTTATAATTCTTTTAATCATTTCAAAAATATATTATTAGCTCGTTTCTTTATTCTTACGATGGCGCTACACGATTGGTTAGATTAAAATAAAATTTGGTACCACATAACATTCTTTACCCACACAAAAAAAGGGGAATAAATGGCATGCATCGATCTTATATAAATAGTTTTATAATTTATATCGTGAGTTTGGTATATGGAGGAAATCACATGACTTTTATCTTTTATTAACAATCATCATTTACAATATATTTAGTATGGAGAAAAATATGATATTATGATATGTCTCTCTTTATAAACACTTCAATCATTTAGGACATGCTTATAATGATAATGTTATAACAATATGTGAAAAAAAAAAAAGAAAGAAGAGAAATGCATTGAGTTAAGGAAACATGAGAATCATTCCTACTCTCAATAATGGCCAAATTAACCAATGGTTCTTATCAAAAATGGACTGGCAAATTACTTGTACAAATTAGGTCCCCTCACTATACAAATATAGAATGGACTATACCTATTGTACTATCAATGTCATAAGAATATATTGTTGCTCCTTTTTGTACCCTCTATTCCTATCCACACATAATATAACTTTGTTTCTCTCTCCTCTACCCTAAATCTCCAGCATATAAACCCTTGAGAGAGTATTCCATCATGACAATAATTTGGATGTATATAGAGTGTGTAGATCCAACTAATGGATAAGCTTTGGTTGCCATAAATTTTAAAGTGATCGAAAATAAATTACAATTACAAATAAAATATGAAGAAACATAGTTTTATTCGTAAACAATGTGAGTACAAATCTGTTCCTCCCTTGATTCTTCTCTCGTTAGATTTCTCCATGATTCGAGAGTCGTTAGTGGCAGATCGAACGTAGGATGAAGTTGACCTCCTTGAGTGTTATTTTAATCTCATCTCCAGAATTTACGGGATATTTGAGATGTTGGTTTAAGGGAATAAAATACTCTTTATATAGTCATAAATTAAGATTTATGATAGAGTAGTCTCCAAGAAACTTTGGCATAAAAAAAACTCAAGTTGTAAAGTCCTACAAGATTTCAATGTCTACAAGCTCATGATAGAGTAAAATGCTATCAACCAAGAGGTATTTTGCACGTATCTACATTGTTCATACTCAAGACCTACTGAAGATATCTTATACATGTCAAATGTTCTGAGACAAATATATGTAGCATATCAACACAAAGCATGGATTTATATGTAAAAATATTTCTTGACTCAAAAATTAATATTTCTTTTTAAACTCTGCTCTTAATGAAAAATATCGAATGTCACATAAATTCGATCAGAGGGAGTGTCACATCCCTAGGCTTATATAGAACTCGATAAATTTCAATTATTCCATTATATTGTTGGAGATTGTTTTGTGAGATGGTTTATAGCCCTAGAAAAAAAAAAGTACTAGAAAAGATTCCATCAACATTATTGCATGGAGAAGATAACACAATTGGTCCAAATTGAGATATATATGTACTATCAAAACACGTGGAAGGGGAATATGTTGGAGATTGAGTGGTATTAAGTGTTGCCTTGAGCAAAAGGACCTTTATTTGGATTCTATCGAACATCTTTCCTTTTCCTTTTTTTTCCCCTGCTAGAGGGACACCTAAGTAGGGTCAATGCTTGACGAGTGAGAATTGCTCAAGTGATAAATATTATATTTTTTAAAAATAATTTATTCCACATAAATGAATAAATTAGTTCAAAATTATAATTTTTAACTGTAATTCTGAAATTGTTCAATTCTAAAAAACAAAAATGGAAAATTCTTAGAGACAATTAAAAGAAATATTACTTTTTTCTATAAAAAGTAGTCAATAGAAACATATATAGAAGATGTTTTGGTGATGCTCCTAGAACTCTAACATGTAGGGTAGTTGGGGAGCATTTGCTCACTTTTCACAAAAATAAAAAATAAATAAATAAAAAAAGTCTACTCTACACTAAAAATAAGCTATCATTTGAAATGTAATTGATAAAAGATGAAAATATTATTTGGAATTTTTTTTTAACGAGTGGATTGGAGCTCCAACACAATGTATTAAGAGTTTGAAAATTTGTTATAGTTTGAAACTTTATAAACAATTGATGAAGTTAATTCAAACGAATAAATATTCAAACTCCAATATAAATTTTCTGAAACTTTTTATATTAAATTTTAACAGTAATGTGGATTATATTTCTTATTTCCAAGCCTAAAGAAGAAGAAGTTGGATAGATAAGTTATAACAAGTGTTGGTCGTTGTATTTTGCACTTTGCACGAGTTTGGTTGGTCAAAATATTTTGAAAAGTATTTTTTTTTGAAAAATAAGTTCTTTAAAAATAACTTTATTAATCAAAATTAGAAAAGTGAGTTACGTAAATGACATTGTAAGTTAATTATTTCTTCTCTACCACCCAACACTCTCGCCCCCATCTCAACCTCTATGATCCTCGAACCCCTAGTTCTCACCACATCTCACCCTCACAATATTTTCTAAATAATTAAAAATATTTTTGAGATAATATTTTTTTATTTATCTACTAAACATTAGAAAATATATAAAATATAAATCTATTTTTCATAAAAATTTTTTCCCCCCACCCCTAAAATAATTATTAAAAAAAATTAAAATAAATTTAAAATTTAAAATTTATGAACCTTGAACTATTTCAAGTTGAGATAATAATAATAATAACTAAATTTACAATTAAATATTTATACATACTTCATAATTTTTCAAGTTGAGATTAATATTTTTTTGAAAAAAATTCCAACATAAGAGAATAGGAAAGAAATGGATTGAGATGTTATCTGATTTTTGGATACTAACACTTCGGAAATTTAAAATTAAATATTAAATACGAAAAAAGAAATATACGGAGAAGTCAAAGGAGTTATAATATCTATTATATATACATAAAAAAAATAATTTAATCATAAATAAATAGTGTAATTTTTTATCGAACGAAATTTGAATGACCCCTTAATCCTACCTAGCTCCACCCGAATAAAACTATCCAAAATTTCTACAATGAAAGCCATTAAGATTTAAGGCTATTCAAATGTTGTATCAATTCTCGTGTTTCAAATGAAATAGTAGACATTAAAAATATTTTCAAAAAAATATTATATATTATAGTCTCATTAACAAGATATCAAGATAATAAACCTAAACATGAATTTACACCCCTCGCCTTTTTTTTTTTTAAAGATATCAAAACTATTTTTCCAACAATATATTCATAGATCATATTCATTTTAAAAATTCAAGTACCTAACAATTAAGCTCCTCAAATTTCCTCGGAAGAAGTAGAATAATAAAGTTTGGAAGAAGTAGAATAATAAAGTTTGAATTTTTTTCTATTATAATTATAAAGTTCATTACGTGACAATTTAGCTATTAAATGTAACAATTTGAATTGTAATATGAGGAATTTTCAAATATAGTCATTCAAAAATACATTAATTATACCTCATCATTATAGCTTGGTTAATTACATTTTTTAATTATAGTTATTGCAGCGTTTGTATAATTCGCACAACATTTGTATATGTCGCTATATGATTCGCAGTATTTGTATAACATTTATATAATTTGCTATACAATTCGTGCATAATGTTTGTATAATTCACTATACAATCATAGTGTTTGTATACTTTGCTATATAATTTGATTGACGCACAGCTTTATATAACCACACACAACGTTTGTATAAATCATGTGCATTATACAAAACTCAAACTGTAATTACAACTAAATATTTGTCGTGAATCATAATTGATTCAAACTATAACTGTATTAGTTAATTAACTATGTTTACTTGTCTACGCAATTTTCCATTGTAATATTACAATAAGTTTGGCTGTATAATATAGTGGGCTTCTAATTTCTTTTGCTCGGATAGCCCATTTTAGGGCCCATTTAAGACATGGTCACTTTGTATAAAATAGGATCATGTGCTCTTCTGTTCATTTTGTGTTGATCTTTGATTTTATTTCTCAAAGGAAAATAATTTTTATATAACTTACACAAATCTCATATTTTTTGGATTAATTCTAACTAATATTAACTTTTTTCAAATTTTGCATGTGTCATAAATTTAGATTTTTGTGCTTTAACATTTTATAAATTTAGTTTTTATAAAAGAAGAATAAAAGTTACAGACACCAATCCATTAAAAAAATCAAATTGTAGAATTAAATGTATAAAATATTATATATAAGTTTAGCTACTTTAAAATTAATTTCAAATTACCGTCTTAAGAGATTTTCCATAAAAAGATGATGTCAATGAGTTGTGTTATGCCACCAAAAAATGTGGTGCAACGGATGAAACTTTTTCTTTTTTAATCAGAGGTTTGAGGTTCGAATTTTGGTTATGAAAAAAATTCTTAACAGAAAATGCTTCATCTCAAATTGGGCCGTGTATAACACAATTAGTAATTGTCAGATT
The DNA here is from genome assembly GCA_000787875.1 of Solanum virginianum. Classification (NCBI taxonomy): domain Eukaryota; kingdom Viridiplantae; phylum Streptophyta; class Magnoliopsida; order Solanales; family Solanaceae; genus Solanum; species Solanum virginianum. The sequence goes on along the minus strand of DF357869.1, from coordinate 8,843 downwards.
TCAATGTGGGTACCAGACATCGAATAGAAAACCAAAAAAAAAAAGAATTAATGTTATTTATATATCAGTTAAAAAAAAAGACATAAAGTGACACCTGAAGTTATCCTAAATTTTTAAAAAGACACTTTAACTATACATATGTCTTATTACCTCACAAAAGACCATTTCAACCCATTTTCTCTCTATATCTGTATTTGCACGAATGAATTTGAGATAATTTCAGGTATCGCTTTATTTCGTTCTTAATCCTACAACGTTATGGCTTATAGAAAATAAAAATAGTATGAATTCGACTTTTAGTTTTATTCTTTCTTACCTTTTCACATTAATAAAGTTAAATAGAGAAAAGAAAGGTCATTCTACTTATGAATATATTTAAAAATTATAGTACATAATTAGTCACATTAAAAAATTAATTTCAATTTTAACTCTAAAAGTATCCATATTAAAGGGATTTAAAAAGCTGGAAGAATGCATAAAGCTCAGCTACATATAAAGTAAATGCCTTTTCATCATATAAAATAAAGAATAATTAGTCCCTGAAAAAATGGTTTGACGGTGGGATTTAATCTCAAATAAAAGTATTATTATTATTATTATTTATTTCGTTTTAATTTATATGAGTTATTTTGACTTAACACAGAGTTTAATAAAGAAAGAAATATTTTTGAAACTCGTGATCTAAAATAAATCATGAATATTGGTGTCGCTGAAATGATTTCATTAAGGATAAAATGAGTATATTAAAATTAAATTATTATTAGAAATAAAAACATGTTATTCTTTTTGTGACTGACTAAAAGAAATAGTAAATTGTGTAAAATGAGATACAGGAAAGAGGGAATACTTTTTTTTTAATTTTAATTTATTCGTCTTACTTTCGTTTCTTGTTCGTTTTAGAAAGAATATTTCTTTTCATTTCTGAAAAAATATTTAATTCTAACTTTTCAGATACATGTTTAGTACCATAAAATTAAAAAACATTTAAGTACAATTTATATATCTTTAGTTTAAGTCCACAAAATTTAAAAATACTCTTTGTTTTCTTGAACTTTATGCTAAGTAAAAATCAAACAAACAAAGAATGATGGAGGAAATATTACGAAAACCACGTCAGTATCCCTATTTTTCCATTGATTTTTTTTTTCACTGAAAAACAACGCATGCGTTTTATTTCACCCAACCTAGTCCTAACCAATTTGGAGGACGAATGTTTCTAATGGAGAGATATTATAATATCTCAATCGTTTAGAAGGTATGGGAATACAATATAATAAGGTTATCTCAATTCTAATAAAATATAATCAAGTAAAGTATAACGTGGCGATTAGACGATATATGGATAAAACTCATAAAAGAGTCTCGAAAAATAAGTAACTTTTGTCAGGCCTTTTTCTGATCCTTTTTTAGATTGAATTGAGAGTTTTTCATGAACTCGAATTTTCAACAAAAATTAATGATTATAAGCTCATTCAATAACTAGATATCACTAATACTTGAATTGAATCAGTAATAAAAGTACATTAATATTCTAATAATTTCACTGAGAATCTATTTTTCATTATGTATTTTTCCTGAATTGATTTAATGAGACTAGGTGGAAAAAGTCATATATAACACAAATTTTTTCATTAATTCACCATTGAAAAATCTCAATTATTTATAGCCATCATATGTAAGATCATACTAATTCAACGATTACACTTTGACTAAGTATATTTGGAGTAAAATATTTTTTATTTGAAATGTCACCGTCAATTAGCCATAATAATAACAACAATAATAATAAAACAACAATAACAACCCAAACTAATAACAACAACTTCCATATAAGAAAAAAGTGAAGGGGAATATTAAAGAGGAAAAATTTACATATATATAAAAGAATATTATTAATACAATGTTTTTTTATATGAAAAACCATATTTTGAAGTTATCTAGCTGTCTCCACCATATGGCAAACATTTCTTTGACCAAATAAAAATATCTAAAAAAAAAATTATAACGATCCCTTAGAAGTTGCTAGGGAATTTACAATTGTAAACTATATACTAAATATATATCCTAGCTACATCACCAAAAAAAAAATGAAAATTCTTTATTCTTTCATTTGTGTATCATTATTTTCTGAATTTGCAATTCCAAATTGAACCATATTACTATTTGGATAAGCTGAATTAGGAGTTGTATGAATAAAATCAACTTTACTACCAATTATTTTTTCTTCCTTAGCCAACGCGCACCGCCCGCGCCTATTCCCACCGGGAATGTTAGTGCACGGGCTCGCCCCTGAAGATGGAACCGGACCTCGAGGAAGTGATTGAATGATTAAATTCGTTGTTTGTTTCAACCATAGCTCTTCTTCTAATATCCGTAATCCTGATACCTCATGATGAAAATAATTTGATAATATGAGTATTGATAGAAATAAAATCATGCATTTCTTGATGATTGATCCCATTTTTTTTCTTTTGAAGATATTATTGTGTTTTTTTCTCTTGATTGTTTTTTTTAGTGATGGTAGTTGTGGAGAGAAGAGGAGTTATTTATATCAAGAATTTGTAGGGAAAAAGTGGGGAATTTGACTTTAAATTAATTTCAGCCGCGTTTTGAAATTTTGACAAAATAAATTGGTCGGAAAAAGGGTCGTAGTTTCATTTTTTCAAAGGTAATGTGTTTTATTATTCCCTCCACGTGTTACGGTTTGCTTGGACGGTGATTTTACGTGGTATGGTATAATATGATCAGTAAAAGAATCACGTTTGTTTTAATTATTTGTTTAATTACATGATATGATATGGTTTGATTTTATGGTTTTGTAACTACGAAAACTCTTTTTTTGGGTGATATTTCATTGTTTATTTATTTATTTTTCAATTATACCCTTACATAATTTTAAAAATTCTAATTTATTCTTTATTAAACTTTATTCTAATGTATTTACTACTTTCATGATTGTGTTACTCATTTTCCGTCACATCTACTTTTGAAGCTTCTCTCTCACCTTCAGTCCTCTCTTCCATGTTTTAATCTATTTTTTCAGATTCGTTTCTTGATTTTTTTAAAAAAAATATTAATATTTATAATAATTAAAGACATTATTGTAATTAAAGGCATTGTCGCAATTAATTCAGATTTGGAGTGTATGTCATAGAGAACAAGTAAGTAAGGAATTGAACAAGTCTAATTAATTATAAAAGTATAGTATTTGGCTTAATGTGTTTGACAATTTTTAGGTTGACTCAATTGAATAAATCTGAATTAATTGCGGTTTTGTAGAATATTAGGTACGTAGAAAATTATAACTAGTTTTTTGAGTCAAGAAGCTGTGATCGACAACACATTCTTTTATAGTAGCTTATTTGAGCAGCTTAGGATTGTCGTGTCTATTTCAATTGTCTGTTTTAGCTACTTCAAGCAGGTAGCTAAAGCAGACAGTTATTGCTTGCCTTGACGGTTTAAGCCTAACATTTTAAATTCAACGTTTCGAGATCGACCCTCAACACCAACAATATTTTTATGTCATTTCTATCAAGTAATGGGTCTACATAATTTTGTGATGGCTATTAAAACACACAGTCTTAAAAAATAGTGTCTAAGTTTTAAGTTACGGGTCAACATAATGCTACCAAATATAGAAATAAATCTTTAATTTATTTTAAAGGGTAAAATAAATATTTAAAAATTAAAATACTATCAATCAAATATAGAAATATGTCATATCTTTTTGAGATAAAAAAAATGCTATCTTTCACAAAAATAAATAATTTGATTTTTGATTACTACTAATTATTATAATATGCCTTGATGGTGTGAATATTTTTCTGAACTATATATATCTAACTTTCTCGCTATTTTTTTTTTTTGATGTTACAGTCGTAGAAAATAGAGGTTTTTCCTATCATGAATTAATGAAAAAATTACGTTACAAAATATGACTTATCGACTGGCTTATCGAAGCACACATGGAGGACAACAGATTCTCACAGAAATGCTTGAAAACTTTTTAATTTTTCCGTATAAAAGCATTGCTATTTTTTTTCCTCACCAATTCAATACAGATATTTATGAAAATAGTTACTATACAAAAAAAATTCAACGAAAAATAAATAATTTTTCAATAATGCTTATTGTCAATTTTACAAGATTCGACTAAAGTAAATGACCGTTTCAATAAAAAAAATTAATCTGTCTTCAATATTCACGATTGAAATTATCAAAGTTTCATGCTCCACGAGGGAAGAAATAATATTAATGGAAATACACTGCAAATATCACATGGACAACGTTTCAATCTTGACCAGCATATATGAAATACAAGAATTTTCATGCACACAAAGTTATAGATATATATTGTTTGGCAAATTAGTTTATTAATATGGTTGAGAAGATAAATGGAGAAAAGGCCATAAATAGTCCCTCATCTATTAGAGTAGGTCTAAAATGGTCCCTTAACTATATACTTATCGGTTTTAGTCCTTGAACTATCCAAAAACTTATCAAATTTAGTCCCTTAACTATACACTTACCGATTTTAGTCCTTGAACTATCCAAAAACTT
>DF357870.1:103471-124566 GCA_000787875.1 Solanum virginianum | reverse complement strand
CTCTGTTTAACTTGCAAATTCAAGCTAAGTAAGTAGCTGACTCACCTACTTTCTTCCTAAGTCCTACAAGCACCTCAATTTGTTCTACTTTGTTTAGGGTCCTAGTCACCTTAAATCGACATAAAACATATATACACGCAACTTTCTTAAACTTTACATACACATGACGCCCTTTAATGCGAGATGCAAAAACTTTTAAAATCAGCACTAATTTGAAAGTCCATATCATGTTTCATATGTGTAGTACAAATACTTATAGTGTTTGTGGGGTGTTACACTTGCAGTGTGGCTACTTTTGACCATTTATCCACCAAGATACCCATGACTATGTTAAGTCTTGTGACAGGTACCAGAGAGAAGGTGGTGTTTCCCGTAAGCATGAACTCCCTCTAAACCCCATTATGGTGATCGATTTGTTTAGTTTGTGAGGGATAGACTTCATGGAGCTATTTTTTAGTTCTTATGGAAAGAAATATATTCTAGTTATTGTGGACTATGTCACAAAATTGGTGAAAGTGGTGGCATTTCCCAATAATGAAGGTGAAAGTGTCACAATGTTACTCAAAAGAAATATCTTCTCTAGGTTTGGCACTCCTCGATCAATCATCAGTGATGGAGGTTCCTATTCTTGCAATATGTTGTTCAAGGCTCTTTGAGACGTATGTTGTAAAACATGTAGTGGCAATGCCTTACCATCAACAGATGAGTGGGCAAGTGGAGGTGTCTAATTGGGAGATCAAATAGATTCTATCAAAAATTATGAATGCAAACAAGACTGATTAGTCGCGAAAGCTTGATGATACATTATAGGCATACCAGAAAACATGATGGGTATACCAAAAAACATTCAAGACTCCCATAGGTATTTCTCATTACCAACTTGTTTATGGTAAAGCTTGTCAGTTACCTGTAGAGCTTGAGTACGAGGGGATGTAGGCACTCAAGAAGCTAAATCCTGATTAGAGTAATGCTACAAACTCAAGGTTGAGCCAACTCAACAAACTTGATGAGTTTTGTTTGAGGACATATGAGAGCTCCCCTGTACAAGTAAACGATAAAGCTGCAGTATGATCGTCGCATTGAACATCGCCAGTTCTCAACTAGAGACTTGGTTTTGCTATGTAACTCAAGGTTGAAGTTGTTTCCTAGAAAACTCAAATCCAAATGGGTGAAACCTTTCAAAGTTAGACATGTTTTCCACCATGTTGAGTTAGAAAAGAAGAATGGCACGAGGTTCAAAGTGAATGGCCAAAGAATCATACCACACTTTGGCAATGCTGAGGAGGTGCAAATATTTGAAGCATGTGCACTTGGTGAAGTCTGAGTAACCAAGTAATCTAGGTTGTGCCATGATACTAAATAAGGCGCTACTTGTGAGGCAACCCAAGATATTAGCTTTAATTCTTATTCATTTGTGTTACCTTTGCTTTTTAGACTCAAAGGTAGTTTAATTTCCATTTTTTTATTGTAATTTTTGACTCATGGACTGGAAAATTATTGGGTAATAGTTTGTTTTGCAGAGAATCTGCAGGAAAAGTGTTAAGGCAATAAACCAGTGCAAAAAGTAAGAAAATTTGGTTCTATAACTAGTTCCACGGGTTGTGGTTTACACCAGAGCCCATATATTAACTCCTAAAACCATTTCCAGGGAGCAGGAATTTGTACACTCTAGTCCATAAGCCAACTTTATAGCCCATAGATACAACTACAAGCCGTGAATGAGGACTGTGGACTCCAGGTAAGATTCTGGAAGTTTGTTAAGTATTGAGGGTTTATGAACCTATCTAATGAGTTATATATTAATCTATGACACGTAGGAAGATTTATATGAATCAAGTCCTGAAAAGTAGACTTTGAAACCACGAAACCAAGTCTTACAGCTATAGAACAAGATATGTAGCCGGGGTTTCGTGGGATCAAAGTCCCATTTTCACCCGACCCAATAAAAGGGAGTTAAAAGAGGGGAATCAAATTACCCCTTATTTTTATTCATATATTCAAAGAATATTAAACCCTACCCTCCATCCCCAAAGTTTGATCACCATCGACTGCACTACCATACTTTTTGGCTAGAATTCTAACCAAATTCTAGCCACCCACCTACTGTTTCGACAAGCTAGGGTTCCAAGCATTTTGAGTTTTTGCCAGTTTTCTCAACCTTTTACTCAATATTCTGATACTATAGCTCTCTATCCCAAGAGAGCTGAGATATAGGCCTTGCAAGACTGACTCTGTGATGATCCTACAGACTATGAGGCCAGTCCTGTGGCTAGTGGATCTTAGGAGGTGCTCAACATCTAGCCAGATGAGGATGTTGAGAAATGACATACTAGGGTAGCATCTAGACAGATAGTGCCAACCTAGATATAGGCCATAGTTTCTCGTCCTCCCCAGTCTGAGAAGGGAGGTGCCCGACAGAGCAACTTGATATAAATAAGGATGGAGATGACTCAGGTTTAGACGAGGAATCAAGATCGGAGTCCACAGAGTCTACACTAGCACTAGCCCCTACAGTTGGATTGCTGAGGCAATGGTGTGTCTAAGGCATGCAGAACATATACAATGAGGACATCCTGCAAGACGATAGGGGTCAACATGCCCATACTATTTCTGAGGAACCGAGGATTATAGCTTCTGAATTCGATAGTGCTCCCATGCTCCAAGACACCATGACTTGGTACTATTTATTTTGGCTAATAGATCCGTCGGGTAAGTACTTCCTGGCACTGGTCCAAGAGTTCGATATGTCTTACACTACTACCATCATCGAGGTAATCTCGAAGAAAGGGAAGCCCCTTTTGTAGCCTCAACTTACATAGATGATGGTCCGTGGAGTCCCCGTTCACATATCAGAGACTACCATCTAGAGATTTCTATACAGTCTCGAGTACCAAGGCCTTATGACACAACAGAGTATGACTACAGGTTTGGGCGCACTAGAGACTGAGGTCTGATGAGAAATATATCCCGAAAGGCCATTCTGATATGATGGATTGCTAATCACATAGTTAAGAAGTGCAAGGACCCTAACTGGATATCTAGTTTAGCATCGATAGTAAAGTCTTCACTCACTTCACTGGTAAATTTTGGTGGGTTGTTGTACGTGTGTGGATCTGGGTCGACCCAGGTGGATAATACTTATTTTGACACCAAATCGTGTTATTTTGATTGCCAGTATTATTGCTAGTCATGATATAGATTTTTCTCTTTGTATAGTAGACGAGATACACAAGCGTGCTCTGAAGAGGTCCACATCGATCCTGTTCTCATGTTTGATTCACAAACTATGCATAGAGGCAAATCTCGCCTAATATGGATATGATTATCGAGGTTCAGAGGATGCAGAATGCTAGCCTGATCAAGGATAGTGAGAATCCTATGGATTTTTATAAGCACCATATCCTCTTGTTCGACTGCTAGATATGCTATCCAAGGCACCACAGCTTATGCCTCCTCCCTCCACTAAGGATGAGATGGGGCCTACTATTACTTCAGCTACTATACCAGAGGTTGTAATGATATATCCTCCCACGATAGGTATGTTATACATGCCTGCAGAATCTATTCATACTATGGTACAATGATAGGTTCACACTGAGTCCTAATTGACTTAGTAGCAGCACCAGATACGGCCTTGGGTTCGCAAGTCCATAGCAGAGTCTGAGGAGCACTCACAGTGCATTTTATGGCCTCCATTGAGGAGAGACTAGCATCAATTCATAGTCGTGTAGATGTATTTGAGAGGCAAGTGGAGTATAGCCTCAAATCGACCCATACTCCCAATATGATAGCCATCCGGGTGGAGATCCAGCAACTCCACACTAATATAAGAATAGCATCTTCCACACCTTTGGTGATTCCCATTACTGATGATAGTTTCGAGGTGGTAGATCTAATTGTTGATGATCTGGCAGTCCACACTTCTGGGAAGAGGCGCCGTGATGATAATGATGAACTTAAGGCCATCAGACGAGATACTGTAAGGATGGAGAGTGAGCAGTTAGAGGATGCTTAACAGTCCTCCATTATGGATAAGTTAGAGCGATAGGCACAGGAGCAAGGAGTTAGTGAAGGGTGTTGGACCCTCCGAACATGCTGCAATGATTGATAAGAGCACCCAGTAGGCTACGAGTGGTGAGACACTGATAGACACTGGTTATTAGGCACCTAGATATGTCCCCTTTTGACCCCAATTTGTTATTTTGGTTTATTTTGTTGCATTGAGGACAATGCAAATATTTTTCAATGGGGTGTGGATTATTATATGCCTCGGTAAAAACTGAGTAACCAAGGCCTATATCTATCCTAATTTTTGAATCTGTAAGGTTTTCTCGCCTGTGTTCTTTCCCTAAGGACATTTATTTTTAGTTGATCCAGCATATTTAGGATGTATAAGTAGTACTAGTAGCATATTGTACTGATATCTCTAGCATATGTTAGTTTTTGTTGAAAAAATGATACACACCTATTTTTGTGATTGATGATGTGTTGTTAGGTAATTTTGATGACAACTATCTGAAATAAATGATTGATAGTGTTTGTTCTGACAATTAGGACTTAATTATGATAAAAAAAACATGATTTGAGGGTTTTTATTGATAATGTATTTAGTGCCAAGTGCATGTTAGCATTATTACATATTTTTTATAATTTGATTCAATTCAGAACTTGTCCTGTTACTCTATCACTCTGACTGATACTATAGGTCAGATGGTTAGGAGAGGATCATAGGTCGTTGTTCATATTAGTTCACTTAGCCTAAAAATAACCAACCAAATGTCTTATGTATCCCTTGGTCCTAATGTTTGAGCCTCACATGTTCCTTTTTCTGTGTAGACACCTGAGTAACCAAAACTTTTTGTCAGTGTAATCCTAAAATTGGCCCTAGTCCCTAAATATTATGCACCTCGAATCAAGCTAGAAGCCTGAGTTGAGGGTAACTATCAAAAGTGGCCCTAGTTCATAGGTTGAATATTGTGCACCTCAACTCAATTCAAAAACCTACATTGAGGATGGTTGTTGTAAGGAAATCACACCAAACAAGGAAGAAATAATAGTGATGCAATAAAAAAGGGGGAAAATATGAAGCGAGTGCGAGAAAAATAAATAGATGCCAAAATTGTGAGTTAAAAAGCAAACGAATTGACAAATATAAAAGGTAATGAGCTAGAAAGTTAGAATAAGGCACCCAAAAGTGTTTGAAATAGGAAAAGGGGATCTATTAGTTGAAAAATATCAGTGTTGGTAGCAAAAAAGTGTAAAATAACATAGAGTCAAGAGGGCGATTAGTCACTATGTTCCAAACATACCATACCAAAACCCCTTGATCCTACATTACAAGCTAATAAAGTCCTATAGTGATCCTAAGTCGACTATCAGATGTCATGGTCATAAATACAGGGAAAAGCCTATGGTATTGCACATAGTGTTCAAATATCTATTGTGAGCGCAAGTGTTTTTGTAAGTCCTGAGTATTGAATTGAAAATACCATTCTGAGTGAGATAAGGGACTTTCTTTTTGTGAGGGCACTTGAATTACATGGTTGAATTTAGGATGTTTTGATGAATGTTGTTTATTTATGTTGTCTTGCTTGTCATAGTTGTCCTGTTAAACATTAATCCGCATGAATTTGTCATAGTTGTGCTATGAGACATTGGTCTGCATGAGTTTATTTGATAACTATCTTGTATATACACTGATGACTTTGACTGCATATCTGTAATTGATTGAGAGATGATATATGCCATGAGATTGAGGTCTATGTTTTGTTGTATTGCTTATGTAGATTAAGTCTTTCATTTGAGGACTAGCAATAATTCTAAGTTGAGGGTGTTGATATGCCACCAAATATGGCAATTGTGATGCCTTAAACTTTGAATTTCATATGTTCTCAAAGCGATGTTTATAGGTTTGATATGTTTTTGTGTTGATTTTTCAGGATTTTAGGGCTTGAGATATTTTTGGACTAAGTTGTGCAGATTGCAAAATTTTGATGTTTCACAAGGCCTTCTACAGACTGTAGTTCATTCCATGAGTCGTAGCTAGGTTTCGTGGGTTAAATTAAGTGAAAGGCTGATCTTCAGAAGTTAAAGATACGTGTTACCAAATAGGTCATAAACCATTTGATGACCCATATACTTGTCTGTGTTCTGGAGATCAAAAAATATGCATAAGTGTTGAATAGTTACCAAACGAAAGCTCCCACAAGTTATAAGTCAAGTGACAGGTCGTACACTTGTTCGTGCCTTGAGGATAAGAGATTTTGAAGAAGTATTAAAGAGATACCAGACGAAACCTCTTATGGTCCATAAGTCAAAAGACGATCCCTAGGAAGGGTTCATCTGTTGAGGACATATTTTAAGCATTGCAGTCTACGTAGGCCAGTCACGGGGCGTGATTTCATCTATGGCCCGTAACTTTATTTGTTTGAGTTCCTGATTCTAGTTTTCCTATTTTGTTTAGGATTTGGTTTCTACTTATATTAAATAGGTTTTTAGGTTTTCTTTTAAGACAAGGAGAGCAGTTAGAATGTCCAGAACTTGTTACTAGAGATTATTACTTTGTTTTTGTGGATTACTTTTGAAAATACTTTCGAGTTAGAACATTGTGAATTTCGTGAAGATTTTGGATTTAGTGTTCTTCAATTCATCGTTGTAAGTGTTTAATTATGCAAATCCATAACATAATTTTTTTCATCTACAATGAACATGAGTAGCTAAATCCACAACTAGGGTTGTGAGAACTATGAAGAACTAACAAAGTAAAAACCTGGATAATTCGTAATCCTTGGAAAGTGTTCATGCATGTATTATTCATCTCTTTGTTTTGAATGCTTTTTAATAGTTGCAAATGTTAAAAATCACCTCATTCTTACGTACTAGATCAAGGGGGTAATGAATAGGAAAAGAGAAAATAACATGATTCGATGTGATTATACTCGTGTTATCAATCTAAACGGATCAAGGGATGGTTGTCCTTGGTCAAGGTAAGGGTTAGTAATGCAACACCTTAGGGATGGATCAAGTCATGTGGTGAAATTTACCTAACATCTGGATCAAAAGGTTAGGTAAATATCACTTACCAATTCTTGTTGGTACATACTAGAAAAGGTTATGATCATTTGGCAACACTGAGTTAGGATTTCATGGGGAACACAATACCCTAGTTACTTCTCTCATTGATTTGACAACACTTGCACTTGACTGTTTAGGTTTATTTATTGTATTTTATCGACCCCCTTCAGGAAATAAGTCAATTAATTCATTCCAATTTCTTCTAATTACTCCAAGTCTAGACATTATTCCTTGTGGGATCCACCATGACCATTGTTAGGTTCTATATTTGAACAGTGATCGCTTATACCTTGATTAGGAGGTGTAATTTAGGCATGATCACAAATTCCCATCGAAGGTGTCCTATATTCCTTTCCCTTAGATTCACTTGTTGTGACTGTATAATAAAATTTCCATGATCCCTTGTCCTATAGAGTGTGTTCTATGTCCCAAATCCCCTTATTACTATTTGTTGATGATTGATTCATGCTTCTTAACCAAGGATGTGCTTATATATGTTATGAGACTTATTTGGGGTACCTTCGGGTTCCCCATTTGTCATGTTGCACCTAGGCCCTAGACTTCGATCATGACAAAAATGTCCTTAGTTAAAATCTGTCAGATAGGGACACGAGGCACATTTATGATCTATAGTCACTACTACAGGTTGTAGATGCCTGTTCATAAAAGTCCTACCCAAAGCTAAGTCTTAGAATCTTGAACCACGACTTCAATCCCTTACTCATAAATCATACTACGGATTCATCTTATAAATCGTAAAAAAAGTCCTACAGCTAGGAAATTCAGACCCTAGAATAGCAGGATCAAACTAAGAGTTATAGACCCTTATACTCCTGCAAACCTCCTTCATAGATAGCCTCATTTATTCCAAGAATTTTCTAAATGTTGGGGTGTTCTTCGGGCCCTAACTATGACCCATAAAACCAATTACAATCAATCTTGTTGGATCGTACAAAAAGTCCTACAATTTGTTATTTTTTCCAAAATTCTGACCTCTTCCATGACACCTTTCTATGAACCGTATTTCCATCTACGACCCATAGTTCCAACTCATAGATCATAAAATTTTCTTGAAAAATATTTATCATAACCCATGTTAGGTCCTAAGTATGACACAGTGATTTTAGGCCTAAAGGGCTCTAAATGAGCCATCATACATATCATACATGAACATTTACAAGGCATATAAAGCATCATTCAATCGGGAACTAGTAGTAGAAGGAAACAAAATCAAGTCTAAGGAAATCAACATAGACTCTTACACACAACGTCCAACAATGCCCCTATATAGTTCAATATGGGAAGGGTTAATATATGTTCTTAGATTACCCTCAATGAAAAGTAACTATGAAGTGCCCTGGAAAGGTGCCTTAGGAGTTGTTCGCGACAACTCCGTGACACGAACCAGTCACAGAGTAGTGTTATGACTTCCTTATTTTTCTGTTTCAACCTAAGGCATTGGGGTCATGGCCCCATGCCCTCATATACGTGAAAACATCTACACTTAGCCATTTTTCAACTCTATATCATTAAAGACACTCTCAAAACCATCTCTAACACTTAATCAAATATTTCATCCAAATTCAAGTGTCTCAAGCTTAATTCCGGATCTCAAGAACTTCATTCAAGCTTCAAATTCTCTTCAAGTCTACACCAAGAAAATCCAAGTCCAAGGTATGTGGGTTTCAACCATTGAGTTCTTTCACCCATGGTGTCTAATCTCAATTTTTATGAAAATTGCATGTTTTCAAGTTGTATTATCTATGGGTATCTCTATTATGGATTATGAGTATAAATTATGTAGGAGTTTTATGAAATGTTGATTTATTATAAACGACTATCTATTTTAAGCTTGTACTATGAATGAGTTTTGTCTATTAAGACTATGCATATTTTGAGCTATGAAACTATGATCTATTATGAGATTTGATGATGAATTTCAAGGTATTCTATATGAGGATTTTACTATATATTGGTTGGCTGATTTGCATTGAGTTTTCACATATTATTATACTCTTGTATTGCATGATTTGAACAAGCATTACATACCCAACAAGTATTTGATAAAATGCCTTGACAAGGATTCTTAAAGTTATTTTGCATGATTTATGAGTCAAGTGACTTTATGATGATTTTGGGCTTTTGAAAGATATATTGAATTTATGAAAAAGTCTATGATGTTGTAAATGCCAAATTAAGCCCTCTTTCAAAGATTTTACCTCTTGTGAGCCTTTAATATTAATGCAAGGTTAATGTTTAATGATGATTTATTCTTATGTTTTAAAGTTAGGCTCACTATTAGAGGCAAAGATGTTTTAGAGCTACTCATGCCATGATTCCATGTTTCTTTTGAATTGCTAAAGTATGATTATTTCAATTATTCCGTGGGATTAGTCTTAGCATCGATGGATTAAGGGGACGCTCTTTTTCATCAAATTATATGCCGACATAGGAGCATACTTTACCCTTCTTTAGTAGTGGATCCATTTAGTGCACTTTCTCTTTAAATTCTTCCCAAAATAAGACAAGCTCCCGTAAGGCGAAGTTTCCCATAAAATTCCTTTCGAAATGGGATAGGTTCCTATAAGGCGGTTACTTCTCCAAAATGGGACAGGCTCCCGTAAGGTGAAGTATGGTTTACCTTGGCACCTAGACCACCTCTTTACAAATGATGGGTAATCATTGGGATTCCAAGTTATAGCTTGCTTGGTATTATTCTTTGTTAGTTGAGGTCTCTTCCCATATATGTATTATGTTCTATGCAAGCTGAATGGTTTATAAGCATATTTTACTTCAAGCATTGATCATGTATGCAATATTGAGATTATACTTGTTTATTGCCTATTTCTATGCATTTTGACTATATTGGCTTATGTCTTGTTGCATTGCATCCTACATACTTAGTATATTCAATCGTACTAATGCATATTTTATGCCTACATGATATCACCATGTAAGGACCGGAGCTCCTTTTGATCATCTTCCATGTAACTTATGCTTTGAGCTTGACTCTTGAGTATTTTATGATTACCAAAGACTTCCCTTAGTCCTTTTTCCCTTATTTATATCTCTTGTTGTATTTACTTTGCTTTCGTGACCAAAGATGTGTGATTGATATGCTAAGAGGCTTGTTTAGGGTTCCTTTGGGTTCCCTATTCATTGTGTCATGTCTAGGCCCTAGACTTGGGTTGTGAAAAACTTGGTATCAGAGTACTAGATTGTTAATGGTCCTCGAAATCCAACACACCACGTCGATTAGAGTCTTGTTCGTGGTTGTGAAGTGTACCACAACTATGAGTAAGAGGCTATAAGGCATTTTAGGAAATGTTTCCCTTTTTCCCCAGGAGAACATGGCCCCTCCCGCTACTCAAGCTCCTCAAGATGGGGCAATGGCCCATGAAGAGTTTCGGGATGCTATTGCCATGATGGCCCATGCCATGACTAATCAAATCAACCAAGGGGTCCAAGCCCCTGATGCTCCTACTCCGGCCTCAAGGGTGAAGGATTTTACTAGGATGAACCCACCGGAGTTCCATGGCTACAAGATGGATGAGGATCCACAAGAATTCATTGATGAGGTGTATAAGGTGTTGTCAATTATAGGGGTTAACTCGAAGGAGAAAGCGGAGTTGGCGGCCTACCAACTCAAAGGGGTGGCTCAAATATGGTTCACTCAATTGAAGATGAAGAAGGGGAATGGTGATGCTATCCCTTGGGAAGAATTCAAAGAAGCATTTCTCAATCGGTTCTTCCCTATTGAGCTTAGGAAGGCGACAATGATGAAATTTATAAATCTAAAGTAAGGGTGTATGAGTGTGAGGGAGTATGCCCTCAAGTTCAACTAACTCTCCAAGTATGCCCCTCAATTGGTTGCCAAGCCGAGGTCTAGGATGAACAAATTTGTGTCGAGTGTGTCCAACTTAGTGAATGAGGAGTCTCAAACCACCATGCTTATAGGTGATATGGATATGTCCCGCCTCATGACATATGCCAAACAATTCGAGAGGAAAAAGCTTAAAAAGAGAAGGGTTGGTAAGGCCAAGAGGGCCCATTTTGAAGGTGGATTCCAAGGTTCTAAAGGTGGTCGGTTTCCTCAAGGCCGCAAGTTCCAAGGCCAAGGGTCATCCAACACATCCAATAAGAGGTTTTCCAATGATAAGGTGCCTAATCAAAGGTTCCAAGGAAGTAATTCAGGAGTGATAAAGCCTAGATGTCCAACGTGTGAAAAGAATCATAGTGGTCCTTGTTTGAGAAATTCAAATGCTTGCTTTGGCTGCGGTGAAGTTGGCCATAAGGTTATTGATTTTCCTCATGCTGAACCCGAGGGTAGTAATGGTCATCCACAAGGCCAAGGTGCAAATGCAAGTCAAAGGGAAAGAGGAGGCCAACAAGGGTACTGCACCAAGGCAAAATAGATTCTATGCTCTTCAAGGGAGATAAGGGTTGAATGAGGTGCCCGATGTCATCACCGGTATGTTAAAGGTTTTTTATTTTGATGTATATGCTTTGATAGACTCGTGTGCCACTCTTTCTTTTATTACTCCTTTTGTTGCCAAGAAGCTTCATGTTAGCCCCGAATTATTGTGTGAACCCTATGAAGTATCTACCCTCATTGGTGGGTCTATTATTGCCAAAAGAGTCTATAAAAATTATCCCGTATTTATTTTGCATAAAATCTTGCCTTATGATTTTGATGAATTAGATATAGCAGATTTAGATATCCTTCTTGGGATGGATTGGTTGCATATATATTATGCTTCTATTTTGATTGTAGAACTCGTAGGGTTAAATTCCAATTCCCAAGTAAACACGTCCTTGAGTGGGAAAGTTGTGATGTGGTGGTCAAGGGTAGACTCATTTCTTGCATTAGAGCCTAAAAGCTATTTTCTAAGAGTTGTCTCTATCATCTTGTAAGGGTTAGGGATGTTGAGTCTAAAGTCCTTCCTATAGAGTCAGTTCTGATGGTTAATGAGTTCCTTGATGTCTTACTTGATGTGGTTCCTGGTGTTCCTCCCGAAAGGAAAATAGACTTTGGTATAGACCTTCTTCTCGATACTCAACCCAATTTGATTCCCCCTTACAATATCACCCCGACGGAGTTGAAGAAGTTGAAACAACAATTGAGAGATTTGTTGGAAAAAAGTTTTATAAGGCCTAGTATGAAACGCCTCGAAAATGCCAGAAAGTGTGCCTCGAAAATTCTCATAAATATAATTTTTATATATCTCAAAATTCATGTGAGATATTGAAAATCCGACTTAATATTCATGATCAGGGGGCACAATTGTGCGAGAAATGTGTATAACCCAAATTTTTGAGAAACCGTAGCGAAAAATAATTTTTTGAAACTTTTAAGTTCCAGTAGCAATCCGATCAGTGTTATTTTTGCCTGAAAATTTTGTTTCGGCATAAGGCATTAGGGTCTTGGCCCTATGCCCACCTATGCATAAAAATACCTATACTTAGCGAATTTTTGACTCTATATCACTCAATACACTCTCAAAAAACCTCTCTAACACTTCGCCAAATATTCCATCCAAAATTCAAGTGTTCCAAGCTCAATTTTGGATCTCAAGAACTCTCTTCAAGCTTCAAGCCTCCTTCAAGACTGCGTCAAGAAAACCCAAGTTTGAGGTATGTGGGTTTCAACCATTGGGTCCTTTCACCCATGGTGTCCAATCTTCCTATCTTATGAAAAATTGCATGTTTTCAAGTTGTATTATCTATGGGTATCTTTTATTATGGCTTATAAACATGAAGTATGTTGGGGTTTTATGAATTGTTGATCAAATATGCATGTTTATCTACCTCAGGCTTATACTATGAGCTAGTTTTGTCTATTGAGACTATGTATATTTTGAACTACGAAACTATGATCTATTATGAGATTTGATGATGGATCTCAACGTATTTCACATGAGGGTTTTGCAATATGTTTGTAGGTTGATTTGTATTGAGTTTTCTCACATAATTTCACTCTTGAATTGCATGATTTATAACAAGCACTACACACCCACCAAGTATTTGATAAAATGTCAAGTTAAGGATTCTCAATTTATTTATATGTTTTATGAGTCAAGTGACTTCATGATGAATATAGGCTATGAAGTATGTTATGAATTCATGAAATTATCTATGATTATGCAAGTATGAAGTTAAGCCCTATTTCAAAGATTTTACCTCTTGTGAGCCTTTGATGTTAATGCAAGGGTAATGTTTGATAATGATCTATTCTCATGTTTCAAGTTAGGCTCACCATTAGAGGTCAAGCATGTTATAGCTATTCATGTCATGATTCCATATTTATTGCAAGTTATTAAAGTATGATTATTATAAGTATTTCATGAAATTAGACTTAGCACAGATAGATGGAGGGTTCGCTCTCTTTCTTTGAACTATGTGCCAATATAGGATTATGTTATAACCTTGCAATACTAGTGGATCCATTTAGTGCACTTTCTCTTGAATTTCTTCGCGAAATGGTACAGACTCCCTAAGGTGAAGTTTCTCATGAAATCCTTTTCGAAATGGGATGGGTTCCCATAAGGAAAGTTACTTCTCCAAAATAGGACAGACTCCTATAAGGTGAAGTATAGTTTACCTTAGCAAGTAGACCACTGCTTTACCAGTGAGGGGTAATCATCGAAATTTCAAATTATAGCTCACTTGGTCTTACTATATGTCGGTTGACGTCTCTTCCCACATATATGTTATGATCTATACAAGTTGAATAATTTACAAACATATTTTTCTTCAAGCATTGATCATGCATGCCACATTGAAATTATGCTCATGTATTGCCTACTACTATGCATATTGACTATATTGGCTTATGTCTAGTTGCATTATATTCTACATACTTAGTATATTCAAATATACTAACACATACTCTATGCCTACATGAATAACCATGTAGGAACCAGAGTATCTCACGATCATCCTTCACGTGGCTAGTTTTGGCATCTTGAAGATAAGCTTTTGGTTAGTCCTCAAGTTCGGGGATACTAGCTATGCTACTCTTGCTTATGTTATTTCCCTATGTTGATCTCATCTTGAAGATGAGCTTTTGGTTAGTCCTCAAGTTCGGGGATACTAGCTATGCTACTCTTGCTTATGTTATTTCCCTATGTTGATCTTTGATACTATGAGGATGAGCTCGAAAAGTGTCTTGGCCCCTGCCCAACTATGTTTAGAGGTGCTGTTAGAACAATTGATGTATCTATGCTTTGAGGTTTGACTTTGTGCTTTATAAATGTCAAGACTTCCCTTAGTCCCCTTTTCCCTTGTTTATATTCTTGTTGATGTTTACTTTTCTTCTGTGACCAAGGATATGTGATTGATATACTAAGAGGCTTGTGTGGGTCCCTTTGGGTTCTTATTCGCCATATCACGTCTAGGCCCTAGTCTTGAGTTATAACAAACTTGGTATCAAAGCAGTAGGTGTTGTTAATGGTCCTCAGAATCCAACATACTATGTCGATTAGAGTCTTATTTATGGTTGTAAAGTGCACCACAACTATGAATAGGAATCTATGAGGCATTTTAGGAAAAGTTTCCCTTCTTCATGATCTATGTCATGCTATAGAAGTTAAAGTAAGCTTTTCCCCTAACAAATGTTATTTACTATTCTAGATTATGTCAATTTTAAGAGGAAGAAGAGCCCGTACACCCACCGGAGCTCCATGGGTCCAAGGTGGATGAGGATCCACAAAAATTCATCGATGAGGTGTATAAGATATTTTCCATTATGAGGGGTTAAATCGGAGGAGAAAGCAGAGTTGGCGGCCTACCAACTCAAAGGAGTGGCTCAAATATGATTCACTCAATGGAAGATGGAGAGGGGAATGGTGATGCTATCCCTTAGGAAGAATTCAAAGCAGCATTTCTCAATCGGTTCTTCCCTATTAAGCTTAGGGAAGCAAAAATGATTGAATTTATTAATCTAAAGTAAGGGTCTATGAGTGTGAGGGAGTATGCACTCAAGTTCAACCAACTCTCCAAGTATGCTCCATAATTGGTCATCGAGCCAAGGTCAAGAATGAACAAATTTATGTTGGGTATATCTAATTTGGTGAATGAAGAGTGTCGAATCTCCATGCTTATAGGTGATATGGATTTGTCCCGCCTCATGACATATTCCAAACAATTGGAGGGGGGAAATCTTAGGAAGAGAAGGGTTGGTGATGCCAAGAGGGCCCATTTGTATGGGGGATTCAAAGGTTCTAAAGGTGGTCGATTTCCTCAAGGCCATAAGTTTCAAGGCCAAGGGTCATCTAATGTTTCCAACAAGAGGGTTGCCAATGATAGAGTTCCTAATCAAAGGTTCTGAGGAGGTAATGGAGGAATGGTAAAGCCTAGATGTCCAACGTGTGAAAAGAATCATAGTGGTCCTTGTTTGAGAAATTCAAATGCTTGCTTTGGTTGTGGTAAAGTTGTCCATAATGTTATTGATTGTCCTCATGTTCAACCCAAGGGTAGGAATGGTGGTCCACAAGGCCAACGTGCAAATTCGGCTCAAAAGGGAAAAGGAGGCCATCAAAGGGGTGCCCCAAGGCAAAATAGATTTTATGCTCTTCAAGGGAGACATATGGTAGATGAGATGTCTGATGTCATCACTAGTATGTTAAAGGTTTTTTATTTTGATGTGTGTACTTTGATAGACGCAGATGTCACTCTTTCTTTTATTACTCTTTTTATTGCCAAAAAGCTTCATGTTATTCCTGAATGTTGTGTGAGCCTTATAAAGTGTTTACCCCCATTGGTGAGTCTATTATTGCTAAAAGAGACTATAGAAATTTTCTCATTTTCATATTGGATAAAATCTTCCCTTGTGATTTTGTTGAATTAGATATGGTGGATTTTGATGTCATTCTTGGGATGGATTGGTTGCATGCATATTATGCTTCTGTTGATTGTAGAACCCATAGGATCAATTTCCAATTCCCAAATGAACCCATCCTTGAGTGGAAAAGTTGTGATATGGTGGTCAAGGGTAGATTCATTTCTTGCATTAAAGCCAAAAATTTGATTTCTAAGGGATGTCTATATCATCTTGTAAGGGTTATGGATGTTGAGTCCAAAGTCCTTCCTATAGAGTCGGTTTCGGTGGTTAATGATCTTCTTGATGTCTTCCCTAATGAGCTTCCCGATATTTCTCCAGAAAATGAAATAGATTTTGTTATTGACCTTCTTCCCGATACCCAATCCATTTCTATTCCCCCTTACTGTATGGCCCCGGCGGAGTTGAAAGTGTAAAAAGAAGAATTGAGGGATTTGTTGGAAAAGGGTTTCATAAGGCTTAGGAAATCACCTTAGGGTGCACCGGTATTGTTTGTGAAGAAGAAGGATGGTTCTCTTAGAATGTGTATTGATTACCATCAACTTAATAGAGTCACCATAAAGAACAATTACCCTCTACTAAGGATTGATGACCTTTTTGACCAACTTCAAGGGGCTAGTCACTTCTCTAAGCTTGATTTTTAGTCCAAGTATCACCAAGTGAAAGTGAGGGAGTGTGACATTCTCAAGATGGCCTTTCGGACTAGGTATGGGCACTATGAGTTTGTGGTTATGTCCTTCGGTTTGACTAATGCACTGGATATATTCATAGATCTTATGAATAGGGTCTTTAAACCCTAACTTGATTTGTTTGTGGTGGTTTTTATTGATGATATCTTCATTTATTCCCATAGTGAGGAGGAGCATGTGAATCACTTGAGGGTGGTGTTTCAAATCTTGAGGGAGGAGAAATTATATGCTAAATCTGAAAAATGTGAGTTTTGGTTGAAAGAGGTTGCTTTTCTAGGACATATGGTGTTGGGTGATGGCATTAACGTGGATCCTAAGAAGATGGAGGAGATTAGAAATTGGCCTAGACCTTTGACTCCATTGAACATTAGAAGTTTCTTGGGTTTGGCGGGTTAGTACCGGAGGTTTGTAAATTGATTCTCCTCTATTGCTTCTCGTATGACTAAGTTGAACCAAAAAAAGGCAAAATTTGTGTGGACCAATGAGCGTGAAAAGAGTTTTCTAACTTTGAAAGATAAGCCTGTCTTCGCTCCTATCTTATTTCTACCGGAAGGGTTAGAAGGGTTTGTTGTGTATTTTGATGCCTCAAGAATTGGTTTGGGTTGTATTTTGATGCAAAATAGTAAGGTGATAGCATATGCCTCTTGACAACTTAAAGTACATGACAAGAATTATCCTACCTATGATCTTGAATTGGCCGCCATGGTATTTGCTTTGAAAATTTGACGTCATTACTTGTATGGGGTTCATGCTGATGTGTTTACCGATCATAAGAGCCTCTAATATGTATTCACCCAAAAAGATCTTAACTTGAGACAAAGAAGGTGGTTAGTACTTCGGAAAGATTATGATATGAGTGTGCATTATCACCCCGGCAAAGCTAATATTTTGGTCGATGCTCTAAGTAGGGTGTCTATGGGTGGCCTAGCTCATGTTGATGATGGTGGCAAAGAGGTTGCTAGAGAGGTCCATTGGTTGGCTAGATTGGGGGTTAGGTTAGAAGAATTCGACAATGATGGTGTAGTAGTTATTGATGGTTCTAAATCTTCCTTGATTGAAGAGGTGAAACCAAAGTAAGATCATGACCCTGCCTTTTTAGAATAGAAGGCCTTGGTGAGAGATGGTAAGGCCAACGTTTTCTCCCAAGAGGGAGATAGTTCCCTTAGACACCAAGATAGATTGAGTGTGCCTAGTGTTGATGACTTGAGAAAGAAGATTCTAGATGAAGTTCATATTACATTCTATTGTATTCACCACGATTCTACAACGATGTATAGAGATTTGAGGGAAGTGTATTAGTGGGGTTGTATGAAGAAAGATATTGCCAAGTTCATATCTAGATGTCACAATTGCCAACAAGAAAAGGCCAAACATCAAAGGTCAAGTGACCTAGCCCAAGATATAGAGATTTCTACTTGGAAGTGGGAGGAAATCAATATGGATTTTGTGGTTAGGTTGCCTAAGACTAGAAAGCATTTTGATTCCATTTGGGTTATGGATAGAATGACAAAGTTAGCTCACTTCCTACCGGTCAAAAGTACTTATGGTGCCGAAGATTATACTAAATTGTATATTCATGAGTTGGTTAGATTACATGGGGTGCCTTTGTCTATCATATTGGATCATGGTGTTCAATGTACTTCTCACTTTTGGAGGTCCTTCCAAAGAGGTCTTGGTACCAAGGTTAAGCTTAGCACAGACTTTCACCCTCAAATAGATGGCCAAGCTGAAAGAACTTTCCAAACTCTTGAGGATATGCTTAGAGCTTGTGTTTTGGAGTTTAAGGATAGTTGGGATGAACATCTCCCACTCATTGAGTTTTCTTACAATAATAGTTATCATTCAAGCATTGGTATGGCTCCTTTTGAGGCTCTCTGTGGTAGACATTGTAGATCCCCGGTTGGATAGTGTGAAGTAGGGGAGATGGCTTTATTAGGTTTGGATTTAGTCATAGAAGTCTTGGAGAAAGTGAGGTTGATAAAGGAGAAACTGAAAACAGCCCAAAGTAGACAAAAGTCCTATTCTGATGTGAGGAGGAGAGATCTTGAATTTAAGAATGGTGATTCAGTTTATTTAAAGGTCTTACCCATGAAGGATGTGGTTTGATTTGGCAAGAAGGGTAAATTGAGCCCAAGGTTTTTGGTTCTTTATGGATTGTTGAGGAGGATTGGTAAGGTGGCCTATGAGTTGGAGTTGCCCATTGAAATGAATATGGTTCATCCTATTTTCCATGTATCTATGTAGAGAAAGTGTATGGGAGACCCAAGTGCTATTGTACCTTTGGATGTTGTGGGTGTGGTAAAAGATAATTTGACTTATGAGGAGGTTCCGGTAGAAATTTTGGATAGACAAGTGAAGAGGTTGAGATACAAGGATGTAGCTTCCCTCAAGGTTCTTTGGAGAAACCAAGAAGTTGAAAGTACCACATGCGAAGCAAAGGCAGACATGAGAAAATGGTATCCATATCTCTTCTACTCTACTCAAGCCTAAGGTACTAATTTAGGTCCACTACATGATTTCAAGCCTTAAGTTTTAGCCCATATGTCATTTTCATGCATTCATGTTTATTTTGACAAGTTTATGGTGATTTTGACATTCATGTTGAGATTTTTGAAGATGATGTTTAAATGAATTATTGCATCTATGTCAGGCGAAAATCTTCATGATCACATCTCTTATGTATGCTTCTTTGACATTCGGGGATGAATGTTCCTAAGGGGGAGATATTGAAACACCCCAAAAATGCCCAAAAATGCCCCAAAATGTTTGATTTCCAGTGGCGATCCACACTCTGGCCGCGATACGCTAGGGGAGCAAATCAGTGTTATTTTTGCCTAAAAATTTTGTTTCGGCCTAAGGCATTGGAGTCTTGGCCCTATGCCAACTTATGCGTAAAAACACTTATATTTATCCATTTTTCAATTCTATATCACTCAGGACACTCTCAAAACCCTCTCTAACACTTAGGTAATTATTTCATCCAAAATTCACATGTCCCAAGATCAATTCCAAATCTCAAGAACTCTCTTCAAGCTTCAAGTCTTCTTCAAGAGTACATCAAGAAAATCCAAGTTTGAGGTATGTGGGTTTCAACCATTGGGTCCTTTCACTAACAGTGTCCAATCTTCCTATCTTATGAAAAATTACATGTTTTCAAGTTATATTATCTATGGGTATCTTTTATTATGGATTATAAGCATGAAATATGTTGGGGTTTTATGAAATCTTGATCAAATATGCATATTTATTTACCTCAAGCTTATAATATGAGTTGATTTTGTCTATTCAGACAATATATGTTTTGAGCTATGAAACTATGATCTATTATGAGTTTTGATGATAGATCTCAAGGTATTTTACATGAGGGTTTTGCAATATGTTGGTGGGTTGATTTGCATTGAGTTTTCTCACATAATTTCACTCTTGAATTGCATGATTTTGAACAAGCATTACACACCCACCAAGTGTTTGATAAAATGTCAAGTTAAGGACTCTCAAGTTATTTGTATGTTTTATGATTCAAGTGACTTCATGATGAATATGGGCTAGCAAGTATGTTATGAATTCATAAAATTATCTACGATTATGCAAATATGAAGTTAAGCCCTATTCTAAGATTTTACCTCTTGTGAGCCTTGGATGTAAATGCAAAGGTAATGTTTATGAAGGTCTCACCCATGAAGGGTGTAGTCTGATTTGGCAAGAAGGGTAAATTAAGCCCAAGGTTTGCGTGTCCTTATAGAGTGTTAAGGAGGATTGGTAAGGTAGCCTATGAGCTAGAGTTACCTATTGAAATGAATATGGTTCATTCGGTTTTACATGTATCTATGTTGAGAAAATATGTGGGTGACCCAAGCGCTATTGTACCTTTGGATGTTGTGGGTGTGATAGAAGATATTATCCATATCTCTTCCACTCTACTCAAGTCTAAGGTACTAATTTAAGTCCTTTATATAATTTTAAGTCTTAAGTTTTGGCCCTTATATCATTTTGCATGCATTCATGTTTGTGTTGACAAGTTTACGGTGATTTTTTGACACTTATGTTGAGATTTTCAAAAATAATGTTTAAGTGCAATTGTTGCATTCATGTCGGACTGAAATCTTCTTGGTTACTTCTCTTATGAACGTTTCTTTGACATTCGGGGATGAAAATTCCCAAGGGGGAGAAATTGAAACGCCCTGGAATAGCGCCTCAGAAATGCCCATAATCATAATTTCCATGAATCTCAAAATCCATGCGTGACATCCAATATTTGACTTCATATTCTTGATCGGGGGAAAAATTGAGTAGAAAATGGGTATAGCCCCGATTTTAGAGGACCTATAGCAAAAAAAGGATTTTCGAAATTTTTCATTTCCAGAAGTTATTCGCGATAGCTCCGCAATGCGGTCCTGTCGGTGAGCAGCATTGTGACTTCCTTCTTTTTCCTGTTTCGGCCTAAGGCATTGTGGTCTTGGCACCATGCCCTCATATGCATGAAAACACCTATA
>DF357870.1:85003-103458 GCA_000787875.1 Solanum virginianum | reverse complement strand
CTCAAAATTCGCCCTCATATGCATGAAAACCCCTATACTTAGCCATTTTTCAACTCTATATCATTCAAGACACTCTCAAAACTCTCTCTAACACTTAACCAAATATTTCATCCAAATTCAAGTGTCCCAAGCTTAATTTTGGATCTCAAGAACTTTATTAAAGCTTCAAGTTCTCTTCAAGTCTACATAAAGAAAACCCAAGTCAAAGGTATGTGGGTTTCAACCATTGGGTCCTGTCACCCATGGTGTCCAATGTCCATTTTTATGAAAACTGCATATTTTCAAGTTGTATTATCTATGGGTATCAGTTATTATGGATTATGAGTATAAATTATGTTGGCATATTATGAATGTTGATTTATTATACATGACTATCTATTTTAAGCTTGTACTATGAATGAGTTTTTTTCTATTGAGACTATGCATGTTTTGAGCTATGAAACTATGATTTATTATGAGATTTGATGATGAATTTCAAGGTATTCTATAAGAGGGTTCTACTATATGTTGGTGGGTTGATTTGCATTGAGTTTTCACATATTATTACACTCTTGAATTGCATGATTTTGAACAAGCATTACACGCCTACCAAGTTTTTGATAAAATACATTGACAAGGATTCCTAAAGTTACTGATGATCTATTGCATGGTTTATGAGTCAAGTGAATTATGATGATTTAGGGCTTTCAAAAGATATATTGAATTCATGAAAATGTCTATGATGTTGTAAATGCCAAATTATGCCCTCTTTCAAAGATTTTACCTCTTGTGAGCCTTTGATATTAATGCAAGGGTAATGTTTGATGATGATCTATTCTTATGTTTTAAAGTTAGGCTCATAATTAGAGGTCAAATATGTTTTAGAGCTACTCATGCCATGATTCCATTTTTCTTATGAATTGCTAAAGTATGATTATTCCTATTATTCCATCAGATTAGGATTAGCACTAATGGATTGAGGGATGCTCTCTTTCCTAAAACTATGTGCCAACATAGGAGTATACTTTACCCTTGCTTTACTAGTAGACCCATTTAGTGCACGCTCTCTTGAAATTCTTCCTAAAATGGGATAGGCTCCCGTAAGGCAAAGTTTCTCATAAAATCATTTTTGAAATGGGGCAGGTTCCCATAAGGGGGTTACTTCTCCAAAATGGGACAGGCTCTTGTAAGGTCAAGTATGGTTTACTTTGGCAAATAGACTACCTCTTTACCGATAAGGGGTAATCATCTGGATTTCACATTATAGCTCACTTGGTCTTATTCTTTGTCGGTTTAGGTCTCTTCCCATATATGTATTATATTCAATACAAGTTGAATGGTTTATAAGCATGTTTTACTTGAAGCATTGATCATGCATGCCGTATAGAGATTATACTTGTCTATTGTCTATTTCTATGCATTTTGACTATATTGGCTTATGTCTTGCTGCATTGCATCATACATAATTAGTACATTCAAATGTACTAACGCATATTTTTACCTACATAATATCACCATGCAATGACCGGAGCTCCTCTTGATCATCCTCCATGTGGCTAGTGAGATTATTCAAAGATAAGCTTAGTGAGTCCTCAAGTTCGAGGACACTATCTACTCTCTTTTGCTATCTCTAAGACTTCTTTATGTTGAATATTTGATACTAAGTGAGCCCAGAAAGTGTCTTGGCCCTCACTCCAATCTATGTTAGAGGTGTTGTTGGAACAATTGATATACTTATGCTTTGAGCTTGACTCTTCAGTATTTTATGATTATAAAAGACTTTCCTTAGTCCCTTTTCCCTTATTTATATCTCTTATTGTATTTACTTTGCTTGCGCGACCAAGGATGTATGATTGATATGCTAACAGGTTTATTTGGGGTTCCTTCAGGTTCCCTATTCACCGTATCACATCTAGGCCTGTAACAAGTCCAAAAAGTGCCCGAAAATATGCCTCGAAATGCCCAAAATTTTAAATTTCATATATCTCAAAATTCGTGTGCGATATCAAAAATCTAACTTCATATACTTGTTCAGGGGGTCAAAATTAGGGTAACAATCTAACCTTGATTTAATATTAACCATAGCAAAATTTGAAAATCACAAAAATGCAATTTTCAGAGATGATCCGCACTCTTGGCCCGATGCGCCAAGGGCGCGCTCCTATATATTTTTTTGCCAGTTTTTCTATCTCGGTCCAAGACTTTTGGGTCTTGGGCCTAAGTGTTCCCAAACATGTTTTTATCTATACTTAGCCTTATTTCACCCTCATATCATCCTAAACACTCCTCAATACTCACTCAAACTCTTAGCCATATTTTCACTCCCCAAATTCAAGTTTCAAATCCTCATCCGGAACTAAGGATTTCCTTTAAGGTTCTTCTTCAAGTTTCAAGTCTCCATCTCCAATCTTCATCAAGTTCATCTCCAAGCTAAGGTATGTATGTTCCTTTCACTTATGATACCCAAGCCTCCTTTAACTAAAATTGCATGATTTAAATGGGTCTTGCTTATTATGAAATTCACTGCATATTATGTTAAAGCTTTGTGAAATTGTGACTATTTTACTATGTTTTGAGCTATAAATCTTTGATCTATTGTCAGATTTGAGGAGGGGTTTTGATGTATACTGCTTGAGGGTGTTGCAAGGTAATGATTGATAGTTTTACAATGGGGTTTCTTGCATGATTTCATCTCTATATTTCATGGTTTTATACTAGCATTACACACCCTCTAAGTGTTTAATAAAATGTCCGGATGTGGTTTCTTGAGGAATTGAAGGTTCAAAGCATGAGATATGATATGATTCACTATATGATGATGAAATGAGCTTATGTATATTATATACTCTATACAAAGTGTTGCATTAGACCATACCCAATCCGAGGGGACAAAAGCCCGTGTAACCGAGGTGGGGGTTTGTGCTCATTAACCATGTGAGGGATTTGTACTTCGCCACCATAGTAATAAGGTGTGATTATCATCAACCATGTAAAGGGTTTGTACCACACCATCAGGATGATGGGGTGAAACCATCATCAACCATCAAGGGGTTTGTACCTTGAAAACCTACCTTGGTCTCTTCTACACATATAATATCTTGTATGAGCATGAGCTACTTAAACATGTTTTACTTATGCATTGGTCATACATGTCATATTATTATACTATGCCTATTGCCTATTGTTACGCATTTTGACTATTATGCCTAATTCTTGTTGCATTGCATCCTACATACTTAGTACATTTAAACATACTAACATATACTCTTGCCTACATGATATCACTATGTAGGAACCGGTGCCCAAGTTGATCATCCTTCTCCTCCATGTGGCTAGTTTAATATCCTATTCTCACTTTTTGTGTCTTTTGCATGCTTTCACGACCAATGATGTGTAATGATAAGTTAAGTGTCTTGTTTAGGGATCCTTCGAGTTCCCCATTCACAGTGTCACATCTAGGCCCTAGGGTTGGGTTGTGACAAACATGATATCAGAGCACTAGATTGATAGATCCCCATAGTCCAACACACTGCGTCGATTAGATTCCTATTCATGGTTGTGAAGCGCGCCATGAGTATGAGTAGGAGGATATGAGACATTTTAGAAAATATTTCCCTTCTTCATGTTCTAAGTCGTGCTATAGGTTGTGGTAAGTTTTTCCCCTAACTATTGTTCTTTGCTATGCTAGATCATGTCAAACACTCGAGGAAGAAGGTCCAAAACTCCTGAGGAGCAACCTACCAATGGTGAGCTTCGGGATTCTCTCACTATGCTTGCCTAAGCTGTGGCCAACCAAGTCAATCAAGGATCCCAAACCCCTCATGCTACTACACTAGGAGCTAGGGTATGAGACTTCATGAGAATGAATCCTCCGATTCTATGGGTCAAAAGTGGATGAAAATCCACAAGAGTTTATTAATGAGGTCTACAAGATCTTGCATATCATGGGCATTGGACTGAATGAAAAGGCGTAGTTGGCAGCGTACCAACCAAAGTAGTAGCCCAAATATAGTATGATCAATGGAAAGGTGAGAAGGGAATTAGTAATGTGGTGTTTTGGGAGTAGTTCAAATTGGCTCCTTAATTGGTTTTTCCCACTTGAGCTTAGGGAAGCTAAGTTGGTGGAGTTCATGAACTTGAAACAAGGTTCTATGAGTGTGAAAAAGTATGCCCTCAAGTTTAATCAACTTTTGAAGCATGCTCCTCATTTGGTGGTCAGTCCTAGATCTAGGATCAATAAGTTCGTGATGGAGGTCTTTGACTTGGTAAGTGAAGAATGTCGGTCTGCCATGCTAATAAGTGACATGGACTTGTCTCGATTGATGACCTATGCCGAGCAAACGGAGGAGGAAAAATTAAGGAAGAGAAGGGGGCATGAGGCCAAGAGGGCTTGGTTTGAGGGAAAATTCCAAAAGGGTACTAGATTTCATCGAGGCAAAGGGCCTTCTCATGCTATTAATAGGGGGTTTGCCAATGACTTCCCTAGGCCTCAAAGTGTTGGTGGTGTGCCTCCTATTGATATATGCCCTAAAATAGAAGGAGTCATGAGGGCCCATGTTTGAAAGGTCCTAATGCATGCATTGAATAGGGGGAACTTGGTCACAAGAAGGCAGATTGTCCAAGAAATTGTGGCAAAGGCAGGGGTGCAAATGCAGTCCCATTGGGTAGAGGTGGTCCTCAAGGTGGTGCCCCGAGGCACAATTGATTTTATGCTCTTCATGGGAGGTAAGGGGTTAGTGACATTCCCGATGTTATTACCGGTATGTTGAAAGTTGTTGACTTTGTTGTATACACATTGATTGATCCAGGTGCCACTCTTTTCTTTGTTACCCCTTTTGTTGCTAAAAAGTTCCATGTTGACCCTGAGTTGTTTCATGAGTCATATGAAGTGTCTACCCCTATTGGTGCCTATATTGTTGCTAGGAAAGTTTATAGAAGTTGACCTATTTGCATTTTGCATAAGTTTTGCCTTGTGATCTTGTTGAATTAGACATGGTAGATTTTGATGTCATTCTTGGGATGGATTGGTTGCATGCCTACTATGCTTCTATTGACTGTAGAACCCGTAGGGTCAAGTTTTAACTCCCTAATGAACCCATCCTTGAGTGGAAAAGTCAAGATGTGGTGGTTAAGGGTAGATTCTTTTCATGCATTAAAGCCTGTAAGGTGATCTCTAAGAGGTGTCTTTACCATCTTGTGAGGGTTAGAGATGTGGAGTCTAAAGCCCTTTCCATAGAGTCAGTTTCGGTTGTAAATGCATTTCTTGATGTCTTCCCAAATAACCTTCCTAGTGTTCCACCCCAAAAGGAAATAGATTTTGGTATAGACCTCCTCTCTGATTCCCAACCTATCTCCATTCCCCCTTACCGTATAGCCCTGGTGGAGTTGAAGGAGTTAAAGGAACAATTGAAAGATTTGATGGAGAAGGGATTCATTAGACCTACTCAATCACCTTGGGGTGCTCTAGTGTTGTTTGTGAAAAAGGAGGATGTGTCACTTAGAATGTGCATTGACTAGCGGTAATTCAATACAGTCACCATCAAGAATAGATATCCTCTTCCAAGGATTGATGATTTGTTCGACCAATTGCAAGAGGCTAGCTTTTTCTCTAAGATTGATCTTCGGTTCGGGTATCATCAAGTAAGGGTGAGAGAGTGTGATATTCCCAAGATAGCTTTCTGGACTAGATATGGGCATTATGAGTTTGTTGTGATGTCGTCTAGGTTGACTAATGCACCAGCCATCTTCATGGACCTAATGAATAGGGTCTTCAAACCTTACATTGATTTTTTTGTTGTGGTCTTCATTGATGATATTTTGATCTATTCACATAATAGGAAGGAGCATATGGGGCATTTGAGGGTTGTGTTGGAAAGATTGAGGGAAGGGAAATTGTATGCCAAATATGATAAGTGTGAATTTTGATTGAAAGAGGTTGCATTATTGGGTCATGTGGTGTCAGGGGATGGTATAAAAGTGGATCCTAAGAAAAGCGATGTGATTAGAAATTGGACTAGACTATTGACCCCATTATTCTTGGGTCATATGGTGTCGAGGGATGGTATAAAAGTGGATCCTAAGAAAACCGATGTGATTAGGAATTGGCCTATACCATTGATGCTGTTGGATATTAGGAGTTTCTTGGGCCTAGCGGGTTATTATAGAAGGTTTGTGAATCAGTTCTCCTCCATTTCTTCTCCTATGACAAAATTGACTCAAAAGAAGGTTAAGTTTGTGTGGACCGATGAGTGTGAAAGGAGCTTCCAAACATTGAAGGATAAGCTTGTGTCGCTCCTATATTGTGACTTTCGGATGGGGTTGAGGGATTTGTGGTGTATTGTGATGCTTATGGGGTTGGTTTGGTTTTGTGTTAATGCAAAATGGTAAGGTCATAGCTTATGCTTCTAGAAAACTAAAGGTACATGAAAGAAACTACCCTACCTATGATCTAGAGTTAGCCGTCGTTGTGTTTGAATTAAAGACTTGGTGTCACTACTTGTATGGGGTGCATGTGGATATGTTCACTAATCATAAGAGCCTCCAATGTGTCTTCACTCAAAAGGATCTCAACTTGAGGCAAAGGAGATGGTTAGAACTTCTTAAAGACTATGATAAGAGTGTGCACTCTCATCCGGGTAAGGCAAATGTTGTGGCGGATGCTTTGAGTCAAGTGTCCATAGGTAGCCTATCTCATGTTGATGATGGTGATAAGAAGATGGCTAGGGAGGTGCATTGATTGGCTAGATTAGGGGTTAGGTTGGAAAAAGTGGGTAATGATGTTGTTGTTGATGATGGTTCTAAGTCTTCCTTGGTTGATTAAGTGATACCAAAACAAGATCTTGACTCCTTCTTGCTTGAATTGAAGACCTTGGTGAAAGAGGGTGAAGTAGAGGTTATCTCCCAAGGGGGAGATAGGCCCCTTAGGTACCAAAGTAGTTTGTGTGTGCCTTGTATTGATTTGAGGGAGAAGATCCTTGATGAGGCCCATAATTCTTCTTATTCTATCCACCTCGATTTCACCAAAATGTATAGAGACTTGAGGGACGTGTATTGGTGGGGAGGCATGAAGAGGGACATTGCAAAAATTGTTTCTGGTTGCCATAATTGTCAACAAGTCAAAGCTGAACATCAAAGGTCGGGTGGCCTAACCCAAGACATAGAGATTCCCACTTGAAAGTGGGAGGTGATTAATATAGATTTTGTGGTTGCATTGCCCAAGACTAGAAAGGGTTTCGATTCCATTTGAGTGGTGGTTGATAGGATGACGAAAATAACTCACTTTCTACCAGTTAAGACTACATATGGGGCTGAAGAGTATGCAAGGTTGTACATCCATGAGTTAGTGAGATTACATGGGGTTTCCTTGTACATCATTTTAGATCATGGTTCACAATTCACTTCACACTTTTGGAGGTCTTTCCAAAGGGGTCTTGGCACAAAAGTTCACCTTAGTATGGCCTTTCACCCTCAAATGGATGGGCAAGATGTAAGAACCATTCAAACCCTTGAAGATATGCTTAGGGCATGTGCTTTGGAGTTGAGGGGTAGTTAGGATGACCATCTTCCTTTGATTAAGTTTGCCTACAACAATAACTATCGCTCTAGCATCGATATGGCTCCTATTGAAGCTCTTTATGGGAGACGTTGTAGATCACCACTTGGTTGGTTTGAGGTTGGAGAGGTGGCTTTATTGGGACCAGATCTGGTTATGGAGGCTCTTTAGAAGGTTAGGATGATTAGAGAAAGGCTAAAGATGGCCCAAAGTCATTAACAATTCTATGCCGATGTGAGAAGAACAGACCTTGAAATCAAAGCTGGTGATTGGGTTTATTTGAAAGTTTCTCCAATGAAAGGTA
This sequence comes from Solanum virginianum, assembly GCA_000787875.1. Classification (NCBI taxonomy): domain Eukaryota; kingdom Viridiplantae; phylum Streptophyta; class Magnoliopsida; order Solanales; family Solanaceae; genus Solanum; species Solanum virginianum. The sequence continues at coordinate 95,623 of DF357870.1, read as the reverse complement.
TGGTACATTTTAGTAAAAAGGGGAAGTTGAGTCCTAGATATGTTGGTCCTTATGAGGTCTTGAGGAGGGTTAACTTGACTTATGAGGAGGTTTCGGTTCAGATTTTGGATAGGCAAGTGAAGTGATTGAGGATCAAGGAGGTGGCATCCGTTAAGATCCTTTGGAAGAACCAACAAATCAAAAATGCTACTTGGGAGGCCGAAGCAGACATGCAAAAGTGGTATCATTATCTTTTTCCACTCCACTCAAGTCTAAGGTACTAATCCTAAGTTCCCTATGCAATTTCAAGTCTTGAATTTCAGCCTCTATGTCATTCATATATATTCATGTTTGAGTTGGCAAGTTTATGATGAATTTACACTTATGTTGACATTTTGAAAATGGAGTTTTAAATGTAATGTTGCATTTAAGTTAGGGTTGATTTGTTTATGATCATTTTGGTCTTGTACGTCTCTTTTACATTCGGCGACAAATGTTCCCAAGGAGGAGATATTGAAACAACTTCAAAAAGTGCCCGAAAATGTGCCACGGGATGCCAGGAATTTTAAATTCCAAATATCTCAAAATCTGTGCGTGATATCGAAATCTGACTTCATATTCTTGTTCAGGGGGTCAAAATTAGGGGAAAAAGGGTCTAACCTCAAATTAAGAGCAACCATAGCAAAATTTGAAAATTGCAAAAATGCGATTTCCAAAGATGATCCGCACCCTTGGCGTGACGCGCCAAGGGCGCGCTTCTATATATTTTTGTGCCAGTTTTTTTATGTCGGTCCAAGACATTTAGGTCTTAGGCCTAAGTGTTCCCAAACATGTTTTTACCTATACGTAGCCTTATTTCACCCTCATATCATCCTAAGCACTCCCCAATACTCATGCAAACAATTAGCCATATTTTCACTCCTCAAATTCAAATCTCAAACCGTCATCCAGAACTAAGGATTTCCTTCAAGGTTCTTCTTCAAGCTTCAAATCTACATCTCTAAACTTCATCAAGTTCATCTCCAAGCTAAGGTATGTGGGTTTCTTTCATAAGTTCCTTTCACTCATGATATGCAAGCCTTTTTTTACTCAAATTGCATGATTTAAAGTTGATTTACAAATGGGTTTTACTTATTATGACACTCACTGCACATTATGTTAAAGCTATGTGAAATTCTGACTGTTTTGCTATGTTTTGAGCTATAACTTTTTGATTTATTGTAAGATTTGAGGAGGGTTTTTGATGTATATTGCTTGAGGGTATTGCAAGGTGTTGATTGATGGTTTTACAATGGGTTTTCTTGCATGATTTCATCTCTATATTTCATGGTTTTATACTAGCATTACACACCCTCTATGTGTTTGATAAAATGTTTGGATGTGGTTTCTTGAGGATTTGAATGTCCAAAGCATGAGATATGATAAGATTGACTATATGATGATGAAATTAGCTTATGTATATGATATACTCTATATAAAATGTTGCATTAAACCATACCCGATCCGGGGGACAAGAGCCCGGGTAACTAGGGTGGGGGTTGTACTCATCAATTGAGATGGAGGTTTGTACTCATCCACCATGTGAGGGGTTTGTACTTCGCCACTGTGGTGCTAAGGTGTGATTATCATCAACTATATGAGGGGTTTGTACCACACCACCAGGATAATGGGGTAAAACCATCATTAACCACCAAGGGGTTTGTACCATGAAAATCTAGCTTGGTCTCTTTTACACATATGATATCTTATATGAGCATGAGCTACATAAGCATGTTTTACTTATGCATTGATCATACATGTCATATTGTTATACTATGTTTACTGCCTATTGTTACGCATTTTTACTATAATGCCTAATTCTTGTTGCATTGCATCCTACATAATTAGTACATTCAAACGTACTAACGCATACTCTTTCCGACATGATATCACCATGTAGGAACCGGTGCCCAAGTTGATCATCCTCCTCCTCCATGTGGCTAGTTCGATACTACTCAAGATAGTTGGTGAGTCCTCCACTTTGGGGACCTTAGTGTATGTTGTTCTTATTATGTATTGAGATATTTTTCTTTATTGTCTATTTTAACTATGAAAGTGAGCCCGGTTTCTTTGTCTTGCCCCAGCTCTTAACTATGTATTCGAGCTATTTGTTGGACATGTTATATATCTATGATAGGAGCTTTGAGTTCTTGTCTCTTGATTATGATGTTATGCAAGTTTTCCCCCTTAGCCCCTTTTCCCCTATTCTCACTCTTTGTGTCTTTTACATGCCTCCACGACCAATGATATGTAATGATAAGTTAGGAGGCTTATTTGTCGTTCCTTTGGGTTCCCCATTCGCCGTGTCATGTCTAGGCCCTAGGTTTTGGTCATGACAAGGCCCTAGGCTTGGGTCGTGACAAATTGTCCCTTAAGCACTATCAAAAAATAATCCATCTTCCACCCGGGCCTTATCAGCCCCCTTAGCACCTTCCTTAAGCTTTTCTCCTTCAATTTGCTCAGTATAGGTCATAAGTCAAGAAATATATGTTTCCTTCACTAGTATGAAAGTGTGACAACACCCCCGATATTTACTTGCTCATCCTAGTATAGGGATCGGCAACCAATGAACGAGCTTACTTGGATAGTTATGTAAACTTGAGGGCATACTCCCTCACACTCATATCCCCTTGTTTGAAGTTGATGAATTCCATCATCTTAGCCTTCCTTAGCTCAAGGGGGAAGAAACAGTAAAGTAATGCAAGCTTGAAGATCTCCCAACCAACTGGACCTTCATCCACCTCTCGAATTCCATTGAGTAAACCACACTTGAGCCACCCTTTTAAGTTCGAATACTATCAATTCTATTTTTTCTTCCAAAGACACTCCCATTCTGGCCAATATCTTGTAAACTTCATAAATGAACTCTTAAGCATCCTCATCCACCTTTGAATCATATAATTTGAAAGGGTTCATCCTAGTAAAATCTCTTACTCTATATGCCAAGTTAGGAGCATTAGGAGGAGCAAGGGCATCTTGATTTTCTTGGTTGGCCACCACTTAGGCTATCATAGTAATGACATTTTGGAACTTTGCATGTGTAACATATCCTCATAGAGGGCTTGAGGGATCAAAAGAGCTAGACCCTCATTTGGATTGACTCCCCATGGTACATGCATCCTTCTTGGAGTCATCGTTTAAAAAGTGTAGTAAAAATTCATTAGGTAAGGAAGTCTGGACAATTCTAACGCATGATGTGAATCATGAAAGAAGTGGAATTTTCCTTAAAAGGTTTAATAACTTACAATTCATAAATGTACTGAGCTTCACACTCATGAATAAGAGCCTATTTGACATAGTATGTTGGACTCCCTAAGATAATTGATAATCTCCTGCTCGGATACCAAGTTTGTCACGACTCATGCTCTCTAGACATAACACAAAAAATGGGAACCTCGAGGGACCTCATCCATGCTTCTTAGCATTCATTCAAGTATTTCATAGCTATTGAATAAATAAACATCAACGAAAACAGAGGGATAGAGGATAAGGGATCATAACATATGATAAAGCAAGAATACTAAATCATGAGTATATTACATCATGCCAACAATACCTCTACATATTAGACTAGACATGGGCTAAGACATATCCAATGCTCACCCTTAAAAAAGATGAAAAATAATAGTCTCAAAGTCTAAAACATAACAAGCTAGAAAAGAGATAGTTTTATCCCCGAAGCATAAGGATTTACCCATCAGTATACGTGTGTGTGTATATATATGTATATATATATGTGTGTGTGTGTGTGTATATATATATATATGTATGTATGTATGTGTATATATATATATATATATATATATATGTATGTATGTATGTATGTATGTATGTATGTGTATATATATATGTATGTATGTATGTATGTGTATATATATATATATGTATGTATGTATGTATGTATATATGTATTTCATGGTACTATGATTTAGTGCTATGAGGTATTCCAACCAGTGAAATCATTTGAAACATCATTCACATCATGGAACATGATCGATACAAAGCTTATAAGTAAAGAACACATTTGTTTATACATTAGTAAGGTACACAAATTATAATAAAAGGAATATAGTTTGTATGGAAAGTGATAGTAACCATAGTGAAAGATACCATAAGCCTTTGAAAAGTTAATAGGTTGTAGCAAGAACCATAAATTGTAATGAAAATCATATGTTATAAATGAGAAAGAGACATAAATCATAAGTCATATTAAGTATTCATTAAAGCTTATAAGTGCATAAAGCATAGTGGGAGAGACCATAACCAACATGAACCATGTGAGATTATCCATGGAGTCCTTGTTTTACCCTTACACCAGAGAAATGGGGAAGTCACTTGCCAAGGTAAACCTCCTAATGCCTAAGTGGATCTACTAAGCGTCAGCGTGAACAAGGTACTCACCTCTAGTTTCTTGTCTTGGGATTTGGGTATTCACCTCTAAGCTCATTATCCTACAATTGCATGTAGTTTTGGGACATGAGTAATCGTCGCTAGTCCAACTTCGTGTTAGGTAGTACTCTACAAGAGTAGAAAATCCTAAGTCATAGTATCTTGTCATATATGATGGAAATTTATACATTCCCAACCCCTTATCATCACAAAAATAACCATAATAGGATAGCTCCTAAATCATTCATCTAGTGGGAGATCCTCTACTATCAATCAATCATAATTCAATAGTTTTCATAAACTTTTAATTGTATTCCATAACCTTTTAGTCACATTCCTTTGAAAGTATAGTAAAACTAGCTAGGTTCAACTCGAACCATCTTTAAATCATACATTTTAATAAGATTATGCATGGGCACAATGAATTTCATCAATTTGAAATGGTACATAAAGCAACCCACTATGAACTTTCAAAACTCTAGGTAGCTTGACATAAAAACACCTTGTAAATTATCAACTTTTGAAAGTAAAATATCAATTTGTAGCAAAATACATCATATGGCAATAGATAAATCATGATACATGAATTTAAAGTAATACCATAAAAACACATGAAATTTTTTCCCTTGAAACTAAAGTAACAGGAGGAAATACTTGGGCTCCATGGGTGGAATTTACTCATGAATGAACCCCACATACCTTAGATGGAAATCTATGGAGAAAATCTGAGCTTTGTGAAGAAAACTTAAAACCCTAGTTCTCTCAAGGTCGAATCCACATGGAATGGTAGGTTCAAAGTAAGAAGTATTAAATTGACCTAAATATTGGTAGTGTTAATAAAGATGAATTTCAATATTTATTAAAGAGAAAGTGATTATGACTATTGATTTTAAACAAATAGAGAAAAAGTATGTTGGGGTGTGTATACATGGGTCTAGAAATCAATATTCGTGCCCTATATTATAAATGAATGCATTAATCGAGTGTGAGTAGGCTAGACTACTAGTAACTACAATTTTCAATCGAACAAAAATAATGTATCACATGAACTTACTAAAGCTTCATATGCCAATTTGCATTAGAGCATACTACGCCCTAAGAAATTGAAAAGCAAACCATCAAAAACCTTAGTTGTTGAACCCTTATCAGGCATTCAACCAAACCCACAACATTTTAAGCTATCATGTTCATTACCCACTTCAATCATTCAAGGCTACTTGCAACAATTAAAGATCTAAACATAACCCTGAGTTTGCAACCTCAAGGCTTCAAGTAAACATAGCAATAAACATGAATTAACACCAATTAATAACAATACATTCAAAATAATAAAAACTCAATTATAATTTCAAGAACACAAGCAATTTACACACCCCTCAGTATGTGTTTTAGTTTTACATAATTAAAAGAGAAATTGAGTTACCAAATTGATTCTCTATTGCAACGAAAGTTGAAATTAACAAGAAAATTGAATTGAAGTTCAAGTCTCTAGCTCAGATCTACACTTCCAAAGCCAATTTCAAAAAAAAAAAACCTTTTCAAGCTAAGCCTAATTTTTTCTGTTCAATGTACTTTTCCTTTCTAGAACTCTGATGAGCTCTACTGCTGATTCTCCTCTTTGTCAATGTGTACAAATTAGTCCTTCAAAAATCCTTTTTATACTCCATGGAAAAATAGCTCATTTAGTGCATGAATTACCGATTAGCGGTGAAATGCCCCAAAAATGTTCTTTGGAATAATCATAATAGTAATTTCCATATATCTCAAAATTCATGCGTGCTATCAAAAATTCAAATTTATATTCTCGATCAGGATGCAAAATTGAGTGGGAAATGGGTATAACCTAAATTTTACAGGACCCATAGCGAAAAATAATTTTCTCTAATTTCCAATTTTCAGAGAGTATCCTGCCCTAGATGCGACGCGCCAGGGGTGCAGAGTAGTATAATTTCTTCCTTCGCATTTGGTCCACGTGGCGGACTGGATGAGGACCAGTACAATATTTTTCTTATATTTTCTTATGCGCCCAAAGGCATTGGGTTCAAAGCCCCATGCCCACTAAAATGTGCAGTCACCCATATTTAGCCATTTTTAAACTCTATAACTCATAAAACCCTCTCTCAAACTGCTCTAAGACTCTATCAATTCTCTTATTCAAATCTAAGAACTTCAAGTTCAACTTTGGAACTCAAGGATTCATCTAAAGCTATAAGGCTACTTCAAGTTACTTCAAGGAAATCAAGGTTTATGGTATGTGGGTTTCATCCATTGGGTCTCTTTCACCCATGGAGCCCAACCTTCTCTTTTTCAGGAAAAATACATGTTTTTAAGTTGTATTACCTATGGGCATCTTTTATTATGAATTATGAGCCTAAATTATGTTAGGATTTTATGAAATAGTGATTGATTATGCATGACTATCTATTTCAAGTTTTACCATGAATTGATTTTTTCCATTAAGACTATGCATGTTTTTTAGCTATGAAACCATAAACTATTATGAGCTTCTGTGATGGATTTCAAGGTACTCTATATGAGGGTTTTACTACATGTTGGTGGGTTAATTTGCATTGAGTTTACTCATCTCATTTCACTCTTTAATTGGATGATTTTGAAGAAGTATCATGAACATACCATGTCTTTGATAAAATGACATGACAAGAATTCTCAAGTTATTGATGATCTATTACATGATTTACAAGTCAAATGACTTCATGATGATTAAGGGCTTTCAAGTATATATTGAATTCTTAAAAGGTATCTATCATGTTCCAAGTATCAAGTTAAGCCCTATTTTAAGATTTTTACCTCTTGTGAACCATTCATCTTAAAGCAAGGGATCATGTATGACTGTTATCTACTTTCATGTTCAAGTTAGGCTCATTATTAGAGGTCAAGCATGTTTATGAGCTACTCAAGTCATGTTTTCATGTCTCTTACAAGTCTTTCATATTATGATTAAAGTATGATTATTTCAAGTATTCCGTGGGATTTGACTTAGCACCGATTGAGACTTAAGATGGGAGCTCGACTTAAGGGGTCCTTATGAAAAGTCATAGTCTCTAAACTATGTGCAACCATAGGATTATATATGATCTCTCTTATGGCTTTCTAGTAGATCCATCTACTTATACCACACCTTCTCAAGGGGGTGACATGCCTCGATCACCTTGACGAGGGGTGATATCCCTTGGATTATTCATTGTATGGCTACCATGGCAAGTAGACCATACCTTGCCAAGGGGGTTACATATATTGATCACCTTGTTGAGGGGGTAACATGCAATGATCACCTTGCTAAAAGGGTGACATGTCTTAGATTCCAAGTAGTAGCTCACTTGGTCCATGTCGGTTAAGGTTTCCTCCCACACATGTACTATGTATTATGAAAGTTGAAAGTTTTACAAGCATGTTTTATTATAAGTATTGATCATGCATGCCATGTTGAGATTATATATATCAATTGCTTATGATTATGCATTTTGAACATATTGGCTTATGTCTATGTTGTATAGTATCCCGGAGTGAGCTCGAAGTGTCTTGGCCCCCCGCTCCATTCCAAGTTAAAAGTATTGTTGGATATTATGATGTATTTATGCTATGAGCTTGACTCTTTTACGTTTTTATGAATATCAAGATTTCCCTTAGTTCCACTTACCTTTTTATTATATTTCTTGTTGTTGTTTACTTTTCTTCCATGACCAAAAATGTGTGATTGATATGCTAAGAGGCTTGTTTGGGGTCCCTTTGGGTTTCTATTCACCGTGTCATGTCTAGGCCCTAGGTTTGGGTCACAACAAACTTGGTATTAGAGTACTAGGTTGTTAATGGTCCTTGAAAATCCAACACACCACATCTATTAGAGTTTTATTCATGGTTGTGGAGTGCGCCACAACTATGAATTGGAGGCTATGAGGCATTTTAGAAAATGCTTAACTTCTTCATGGTCTATATCATGCTTAAGGTGTAGCTATAAGGCTTTTCCCCTAATGAATTCTCTTGTTTCCTTCTAGATCAGGTCGATTCTAAGGGGAAGACTAAGGAGAGCCCGTACTCCCGAGGACCAACCGACCCCTCCCGCTTCTCAAGCTCCTCAAGAAGGAGAGGTAGCCCAAGAAGAGTTTCGAGATGCTATCACAATGTTGGCCCGTACTATGACCAACCAAATGAACCAAGGGGCCCAAGCCCCTCATACTCCTACTCCGACCTCTAAGGTGTGGATTTCACAAGAATGAACCGTTGCAAATCTTGAGAGAGGAGAGATTGTATGCTAAATATACTCCGACCTCTAAGGTGTGGATTTCACAAGAATGAACCCATCGGATTTCCATGGATCTAATCTAGAAGACGATCCCCACAAGTTTATCGATGAGGTATATAAAGTGCTATCTATATGGGCTTAACTCAGAAGAGACATTGGAGTTAGTGGCCTACCTACTTAAAGATGTGGCCCAAATTTGGTTCACCCAATGGAAATTAGAGAGGAGAAATAATGATGTTATTCCTTGGGAGGAGTTCAAAGCAGCATTCCTCAACTGGTTCTTTCCTATCGAGCTAAGGGAGGCTAAAATAATGGAGTTTATGAACCTTAAGCAAGGTTCCACGAGTTTGAGGAAGTATTCCCTCAAGTTCAACAAGCTCTCCAATTGTGCTCCACAATTGGTCATCGAACCTAGATCAAGATGAACAAATTTGTGTCAAGAGTGTTTGACTTGGTTAATAAGGAGTGTTGTACCACTATATTAGTGGGTGATATGGATTTATCCCATTTCATGACATATTCCAAGCAATTAGAGGGGGGAAAGCCTAGGAAAAGAAGAAGTGGTAAGTCCAAGAGGGCTCATTTTGAAGGTGGTTTCGAAGGTTCAAAGGGTGGCCAGTTTCCTTAAGGCCAAAGCTCTAAGGCCAAGGGTCTTCCAATGCTCCTAATAAGAGATTTGCTAATGATAATCCAAGATTCCAAGGCGGTGGCGGTGGAGTGTCTAATCCTAAGTGCCAAAGATGTGCTAGAAACCATAGTTGCCCACATTTGAGAAACTCTAACACTTTCTATGGTTGTGGTGAAGTAGGTCATAAGTTTATTGATTGTCCTCATATTCAAAACAAAGGTATAGATGGTCGTCCATAAAGCCAAGGTGCTAATGTGGGTCCAAAGGAAGGCCAACAAGGGGGTGCTCCAAGGCAAAATAGATTCTATGCTCTTCAAGAAAGGCAAAGGGTGGATGAGGTGCCAAACGTCGTCACTAGTATGTTAAAGGTTTTTTATTTTGAAGTGTATACATTAATAGATCCGAGTGCCACTCTTTCCTTCATTACTTCTTTCGTTGCCAAAAAGTTTCATGTGAATCTCGAATTATTCTATGAACCGTATAAAGTGTCTACCCCCGTTGGTGAGTCCATTGTTGATAAAAAAAAAGTCTATATAGAAATAGTCATGTGTTCATATTGCATAAAGTCCTGCTTTGTGATTTTGTTAAATTAGATATGTTGGATTTGGTTGTCATTCTTGGGATGGATTGGTTGCATGCATATTATGTTTCTATTGATTGTAGAACCCATAGGTTTAAATTCCAATTCCCTAATGAGCCCGTCTTTGAGTGGGAAAGTCATGATGTGGTGGTCAAGGAAAGATTCATTTCTTGTCTTAAAGCCCAAAAGTTGATTTCTAAGGGTTGCCTTTATCATCTAGTGAGGGATAGGGATGTTGAGTCCAAACTTCTTCCTATTGAGTCGATTTCAGTAGTTAATAAGTTTCTTGATGTCTTTCTCGATGAGCTTCCCAATGTTCCTCTCGAAAGGGAAATAGACTTTGATATAGACCTACTTTTGGATACTCAACCCATTTTCATTCCCCCTTATCCTATGGTCTGGTGGAATTGAAGGAGTTGAAGGATCAGTTGAGGAATTTGTTAGAAAAGGGTTTCATAAGGCCTAATAAGTCACCTTGGGGTGCACCGGTGTTATTTGTGAAAAAAAAAGATGGTTGTCTTATAATGTGCATTGATTATCGGTAACTTAATATGGTTACCATAAAGAACAAGTACCATCTACCAAGGATTGATGACCTTTTTGATCAACTACAAGGGGCTAGTCACTTTTCTAAGACTGATTTTCGGTTCGGATACCACCAAGTGAAGGTGAGGGAGTGTGATATTCCTAAGATGGCCTTTTGGACTAGTTTGGGCACTTTGAGTTCATGTTATGTCCTTTGCG
>DF357870.1:71167-84532 GCA_000787875.1 Solanum virginianum | reverse complement strand
GAATTCCTCAACTGGTTCTTTCCTATCGAGCTAAGGGAGGCTAAAATAATGGAGTTTATGAACCTTAAGCAAGGTTCCACGAGTTTGAGGAAGTATTCCCTCAAGTTCAACAAGCTCTCCAATTGTGCTCCACAATTGGTCATCGAACCTAGATCAAGATGAACAAATTTGTGTCAAGAGTGTTTGACTTGGTTAATAAGGAGTGTTGTACCACTATATTAGTGGGTGATATGGATTTATCCCATTTCATGACATATTCCAAGCAATTAGAGGGGGGAAAGCCTAGGAAAAGAAGAAGTGGTAAGTCCAAGAGGGCTCATTTTGAAGGTGGTTTCGAAGGTTCAAAGGGTGGCCAGTTTCCTTAAGGCCAAAGCTCTAAGGCCAAGGGTCTTCCAATGCTCCTAATAAGAGATTTGCTAATGATAATCCAAGATTCCAAGGCGGTGGCGGTGGAGTGTCTAATCCTAAGTGCCAAAGATGTGCTAGAAACCATAGTTGCCCACATTTGAGAAACTCTAACACTTTCTATGGTTGTGGTGAAGTAGGTCATAAGTTTATTGATTGTCCTCATATTCAAAACAAAGGTATAGATGGTCGTCCATAAAGCCAAGGTGCTAATGTGGGTCCAAAGGAAGGCCAACAAGGGGGTGCTCCAAGGCAAAATAGATTCTATGCTCTTCAAGAAAGGCAAAGGGTGGATGAGGTGCCAAACGTCGTCACTAGTATGTTAAAGGTTTTTTATTTTGAAGTGTATACATTAATAGATCCGAGTGCCACTCTTTCCTTCATTACTTCTTTCGTTGCCAAAAAGTTTCATGTGAATCTCGAATTATTCTATGAACCGTATAAAGTGTCTACCCCCGTTGGTGAGTCCATTGTTGATAAAAAAAAAGTCTATATAGAAATAGTCATGTGTTCATATTGCATAAAGTCCTGCTTTGTGATTTTGTTAAATTAGATATGTTGGATTTGGTTGTCATTCTTGGGATGGATTGGTTGCATGCATATTATGTTTCTATTATGGTCGTCCATAAAGCCAAGGGGCTAATGTGGGTCCAAAGGAAGGCCAACAAGGGGGTGCTCCAAGGCAAAATAGATTCTATGCTCTTCAAGAAAGGCAAAGGGTGGATGAGGTGCCAAACGTCGTCACTAGTATGTTAAAGGTTTTTTATTTTGAAGTGTATACATTAATAGATCCGAGTGCCACTCTTTCCTTCATTACTTCTTTCGTTGCCAAAAAGTTTCATGTGAATCTCGAATTATTCTATGAACCGTATAAAGTGTCTACCCCCGTTGGTGAGTCCATTGTTGATAAAAAAAAAGTCTATATAGAAATAGTCATGTGTTCATATTGCATAAAGTCCTGCTTTGTGATTTTGTTAAATTAGATATGTTGGATTTGGTTGTCATTCTTGGGATGGATTGGTTGCATGCATATTATGTTTCTATTGATTGTAGAACCCATAGGTTTAAATTCCAATTCCCTAATGAGCCCGTCTTTGAGTGGGAAAGTCATGATGTGGTGGTCAAGGAAAGATTCATTTCTTGTCTTAAAGCCCAAAAGTTGATTTCTAAGGGTTGCCTTTATCATCTAGTGAGGGATAGGGATGTTGAGTCCAAACTTCTTCCTATTGAGTCGATTTCAGTAGTTAATAAGTTTCTTGATGTCTTTCTCGATGAGCTTCCCAATGTTCCTCTCGAAAGGGAAATAGACTTTGATATAGACCTACTTTTGGATACTCAACCCATTTTCATTCCCCCTTATCCTATGGTCTGGTGGAATTGAAGGAGTTGAAGGATCAGTTGAGGAATTTGTTAGAAAAGGGTTTCATAAGGCCTAATAAGTCACCTTGGGGTGCACCGGTGTTATTTGTGAAAAAAAAAGATGGTTGTCTTATAATGTGCATTGATTATCGGTAACTTAATATGGTTACCATAAAGAACAAGTACCATCTACCAAGGATTGATGACCTTTTTGATCAACTACAAGGGGCTAGTCACTTTTCTAAGACTGATTTTCGGTTCGGATACCACCAAGTGAAGGTGAGGGAGTGTGATATTCCTAAGATGGCCTTTTGGACTAGTTTGGGCACTTTGAGTTCATGTTATGTCCTTTGGGTTGACTAATGCACCGATTATATTTATAGACTTAGGAGTTTCTTAGGTTTGGCGGGTTACTACCGGAGGTTTGTGAATGGTTTTTCTTCTATTACTTTTCCTATGACTAAGTTGAACCAAAAAAAAAGGCAAAATTTGTGTGGACCGATGAATGTGAAAAGAGTTTTCAAACTTTGAAAAATAAGCTTGTCTCTACTCCTATCTTGGCTCTACCAGAAAGGTTTGTGGTATATTGTGATGCCTCACGAATTGGCTTGGGGTGTATTTTGATGCAAACTAACAAGGTAATAGCATATGCCTCTAGATAACTTAAGGTGCATGAGAAGAATTATCCCACCCATGATCTTAAATTGGCTGCCGTGGTGTTTGCTTTGAAAATTTGGTGTCACTACTTGTATGGAGTTCATGTTGATGTGTATACTAACTATAAGAGTCTCCAATATATGTTCGCCAAAAAAGATCTTGACTTGAGACAAAGAAGGTGGTTAGAGCTCCTTAAAGATTATGATATAAGTGTGCACTATCACCCCGGCAAAGCTAAGTAGATTGTCCGTGGGTAGTCTAGCTCATGTTGATGATGGTGGAAAAGAGGTGGCTACAGAAGTTCACTAGTTGGCTAGATTGGGGGTTAGGTTGGATAAGGTTAAAAATGGAGGTGTAGTGGTTGTTGATGGTTTAAAATCTTCTTTGATTGAGGAGATAAAGTCAAAATAAGATCTTGACCCCGCATTGTTAGAGTTGAAGGCCTTGGTGAAATATGGTAAAGTGGAGGTTTTCTTCCAAGAGGAAAATGGTGACCTTAGGTACCAAGGAAGGTTGTGTCTGCCTAATGTTGATAACTTAAGGGAGTTGATCTTGAAGGAGGCCCATAATTCATCCTATTCTATTCACCCCTGTTCTACAATGATGTATAGAGACTTGAGGGAGTATTGGTGGGGCGGTATGAAGAGGGACATTGCCAAGTTCATACATAGATGTCACAATTGCCGACAAGTAAAATCCAAATATCAATGAACGGGTGGCCTAGCCCAAAATATAGAGATTCCTACTTGGAAGTGGAAAGAGATCAACATGGATTTTGTGGCTAGGTTGCCTAAGACTATAAAACACTTTGACTTTATTTGGGTTGTTGTGAATAGAATGACAAAGCCCGCTCACTTTCTATCGGTCAAAACCACTTATGGTGCCGAAGATTATGCCAAGTTGTATATACTTGAGTTGGTTAGATTGCATGGGGTGCCCTTGTCCATCATCATATTGCATAAAGTCCTGCTTTGTGATTTTGTTAAATTAGATATGTTGGATTTGGTTGTCATTCTTGGGATGGATTGGTTGCATGCATATTATGTTTCTATTGATTGTAGAACCCATAGGTTTAAATTCCAATTCCCTAATGAGCCCGTCTTTTGGTCTATGTCGATTAGTTGGAATAGCCTATGGAGATGAATATGGTTCATCCGGTCTTCCATGTGTCCATGTTGAGAAAGTGTGTAGGTGAACCAAGTGGTATGTGCGGTGGTATGGCTCCCTTTGAATCTTTATATGGTAGGCATTGTAGATCCCCTATTGGGTGGTTTAAAGTGGGGGAGATGGCTTTGCTAAGAAAGTGTGTAGGTGAACCAAGTGGTATGTGCGGTTGGATGTTGTGGGTGTTGTAGAAGATAATTTGACCTATGAGGAGGTCTCGGTGAAGATTTTAGATAGACAAGTGAAGAGGTTGAGAAACAAAGAGGTAGCTTCCGTCAAGGTCCTTTGGAGGAATCGACAAGTTAAAAATGTCCAATGGGAAGTGAGGCAGACATGAGAAAGTGATACACATATCTCTTCCACTCTACTCAAGCTGAAGGTACTAATTGAAGTCCCCTATAGGATTTCAAGTCTTAAGTTTCAACCCTCATGTCATTTTGCATGCATTCATGTTTATGGTAATAAGTTTATGATGATTTTTGCCATTCATGTTGAGATTTTTGAAAATGATGTTTAAATGCATTTGTTGCATTCATGTCGGGCTGAAATCTTCATGATTACTTCTATTATGCATGTTTCTTTGACATTCAGGGACAAATATTCCCAAAGGGGAGATATTGAAATGCCCCAAAAATATGCTTGGGAATGCCCATAATCATAATTTCTATATATCTCAAAATCCATGCGTGATATCAAAAATTTGACTTTATATTCTCGATCTGGGGGCAAAATTAAGTGGAAGATAGGTATAACCCAGATTTTAGAGGACCCGTAGCAAAAAATAATTTTTGCTAATTTTCGATTTCCAGAGAACATTCGTGCCATGGCCGTGACGCACTAGGGGCGTGGAGTAGTATAATTTCCTCCTTCGCGTTTGGTCCACGTCGCAGACTGGACACGGGCTAGTACAACATTTTTTGTAGTTTTTCTTATGCTCCCAAGGGCAATGGGGTCATAACCCCATGTCCACTAAAATGTGAAACCACACATACTTAGCCATTTTTCAACTCTATAACTCATAAAAAACCCTCTCAAATCCCTCTAAGACTATATCAATTCTCTCATTCAAATCTAAGGATCTCAAGCTCAACTTAAGAACTCAAGGATCCATTTTAAGCTCTTAGACTACTTCAAGTTTACTTCAAGGAAATCAAGGTTTATGGTATGTGGGTTTCATCCATTGGGTTTCTTTCACTCATGGAGCTCAACCTTCCCTTTTTAATGAAAATTGCATGTTTTCAAGTTATATTACCTATGCGTATCTTTTATTATGAATTATGAGACTAAATTATGTTGGGGTTTTATGAAATATTGGTTGATTATGCATGACTAACTATTTCAAGTTTATACCATGAATTGATTTTTTCCATTAAGACTATGCATGTTTTGAGCTATGAAACCATGAACTATTATGAGATTTTGCGATGGATTCCAAGGTACTCTACATAAGGGTTTTACTACATATTGGAGGGTTGATTTGTATTGAGTTTACTCATCTCATTTCACTCTTCAATTGCATGATTTTGAATAAGTATCATGAATCCACTAAGTGTTTGATAAGATGACATGACAAGAATTCTCAAGTTATTAATGATCTATTACTTATGATTAAAGTATGATTATTTCAAGTATTTCGTGGAATTTGACTTAGCACTGATTGAGACTTAAGATGGGGGCTCGACTCAAAGGGTCCTTATGTAAAGTCATAGTCTCTAAACGTACCACCATAGGATTTTACATGATCTTTCTTATGGCTTTCTAGTAGATCCATCTAGTTATACAACACCTTGTCGAGGAAGTGTCATACCTTGATCACCTTGACGAGGGGGTAACATGCCTCGGATTATTCGTTGTATGGCTACCATGGCAAGTAGACCACACCTTGTCGAGGGGGTGACATACCTCGATCACCTTGCCAAGGGAGTGACATGCCTTGGATTCCAAGTAGTAGCTCGCTTGGTCTATGTCGATTAAGGTCTCTTCCACACATGTATTATTTACTATGCAAGTTGAATGTTTTACAAACATGTTTTATTATAAGTATTAATCATGCATACCATGTTGAGATTATATATATCCATTGCTTATGATTATGCATTTTGAACATATTGTTTTATATCTATGTTGCATTGCATCTCGCATACTTATTACATTCAAACGTACTAACGCATACTTTATGCCTATATGATATTATCATGTAGGGACCAGAGCTCCTTTCGATTGTCCTGTACGTGGCTAGTTCGATACTTTGGAGATAAGCATTGGTGAGTCCTTAAGTCCGAGGACACTATCTACATTACTCTTGTCATTTGAGACTTCTTTATGTTGAACACTTGTTATTTTAAGGGTGAGCCGGAAAAGTGTCTTAACCCCCCTCTCCATTCCAAGTTAGAGGTGTTGTTAGATATAATGATATATTTATGCTATGAGCTTAACTCTTTTATACTTTTATGAATATTAAGATTTTCCTTAGTCTCACTTCCCCTTTTATTATATTTCTTGTTGTTGTTTATTTTGTTTCTCGACCAAGAATGTGTGATTGATATGCTAAGAAGCTTGTTTGGGGTCCCTTCAGGTTCCCATTCACCTTGTCACATCTAGGCCTTAGGCTTGGGTCGTGACAAGCAGTCAAGGTCAGCCATCGTTGAACACATCGACAATCTGCCGAATGCATACTTGATCACCTTTTTAGACATTTGCTGAAGGCATTGGTCACTATAACATTAGGCAACACAATTATGCATCTGATTCATCAAACATTCACCAACGTCATCCTTTTATACCATATTTTTGGGGTTGGACATTGCAAGATTATATGGTCAGCATCAGCATTCGGTGACGTCAATTTCTACCCCATTTTTGACACTTTTGCTCCTTTCGACCTGTGTTGTTAATTTTTGTCCTCCCATATATTTTCATCCTCAATTCTAGCATCAAACACACAAATTGGTAGGTATATGAGGCATAAGAATACATTGAGTACATCATTTTCATGCTTTTATATGAGTACAAAATGTAGACTCATCAACACCCTTAACTTGAACTTTTGTTTTCCCTCAAGCAAATCAATATCAATCAATCCAAAACATAAACCACTTCCATGATTTTGAAGCCTCAAAAGATGACTAAGGATTTCTCAAGACAAAGCTATGCTTACATTTGCCAATAAGATTCCTAATCAATGCCCAAAAAGATCGCCACCTTCCCTTACATCAAAGAAGATCCTTATGCATACAAAATCATTACATTAACTTCAAGGATCTTTCAAAACTCACACTCCCAAATGAGAAATGATATGCAAGTTGTTACCCATAGGCTTGTCCTTATTCTTAATCAATGTTCACTCAATTTCATTCAGACTAGGATCACAAAGGACTGTGCTAGGGTTATAATGTAGGCTAAAGGACGAGTAGGATAGCATTTGGGTATAGGTAATTGATCCCTCCTTGAACTCTACGTAAACTCTTTACTCTCATGATTATTTTATTTCTCCTTTACTTTCTCTTCCCAATTACATCATTTTTCATTGAACCTCAACTTTTGGCATCCCCCATGTAACTATTTTTTAAAGATTTCGGAGGGTCCTATTTTCAAACAAATTCTTTTCTTTCTTCTTGTTCAAGCATTTTTCTTCTTTTTCTTTTTTTTCATCATGCATGGACTCCTCCCACTCTCTCTTGCTTCTTTACTCAAACTTTTAAATGGGAGACACCTCTCTCTTACCAACACCCCCAACTTTGGCCTTTGGCCACAACTTTCGCTAATATAAGCTCAAGGAGGGAATGGAGTTCAACAAAAAGGAATATCTTTTTGATTGAAAGTCTAGGGTAACAAGGTTGCTAAGGAGAGGCTTAAGGCTCAACGTTGCTCAGTAAGGATACAATTAATGTCAAGGATGCTATTTGGTCAAAAGTGGACCTAAAAGAAATCAAAGATGGCCTAAATTCATCTTCTTAATCTGGATTCAACCAAGATAACACTTCAAGACAAACCCAACAAGTTTTAGCTATCAACAACTATGCCTTTCAACAAATACCTTACCTCTCATGGCAAAATGGCTCCCAAATTCAAACAACGGATAGACAACACATATTTACAGTTTACCGATTATTACATATCCAAGCTCAACACTCACTTAGCCAACTCTAGATGCTTCCAATATATGTATGGATCATTTTCACATGAGATGGACTAATTGGTGAGTTAATACATGCTCCTCATCTATGGCACTATCTGAATCAAAGATATTGGTGATTAATACTTGAATTGCTAAATACTTTGAGACATGACAAAATGCTTTTGAACAGGCTTTTCATATATGCATGGGTATTTTTCCAAAAATCCAAGACATCATCAACACACATCATTCAAAAGACATCCATCAAAATAAAATAAAAAAGAAGTAACTAACTATGATAACCCAAAATAATATTTACAAACGTAAACTAAATGGTAAAGGTTGTCATAATT
This sequence comes from Solanum virginianum, assembly GCA_000787875.1. Classification (NCBI taxonomy): domain Eukaryota; kingdom Viridiplantae; phylum Streptophyta; class Magnoliopsida; order Solanales; family Solanaceae; genus Solanum; species Solanum virginianum. Next base: position 76,477 of record DF357870.1, on the reverse strand, counting down.
ACACATCAATAGAAACCCAAAAAATAAACATAACCCATTGTCTAAATAAAAACAATATCCTCCAGAACAGCATCAAAGAAATAAGGATTGTAAATGTTCACCCCCTCCTAAAAAGAACACATTGTCCTCAATGTATAAGAACAATAATAATAAAGCTCAAAGGGAAAAAGTAAGATAAAGAATCCCCTTGATCACTTGACATATGGTGGTGGTGCAATTGATGAAGAGGTAATAAGAACATTTATGCCGGGGTCCTGGGGTACAGGCTCTGAAATAGGTGTTGGAGTGGTGGACTTTACATCCATCTGTGGCTTCACATACTCTAGCTTAACTACACCAAATGATCCACTAGTCCCAATCATGGACCTATCCCGAAGTGACTCTCTAGTGACGGAGGCAATAATAACTTCCTCCATCGTCATCAACTCTCTATGCTCTGACAGGATGGTCTCAACTCCCAAAGCCTCCTCATTTGTCTCTAGGGAATCTGGAACATAATCTTCTTTAGTCGCCTCACTCAAAACAACACCTGGAGTAGCTTCGGAGGGGCATATCCACCGCTCCTCAAAGTGATATAATATCAGTAGATTTCAATACACACCTCTTTCTTTAGCTCAGTAATATTGGCCTTCAAAGCCATCGTGTCAGCACTCATACCACCCTTAGCCTCTAAAGCAGCTACCCTATCAGACAAAAGCAATAATCTTCACCCCACTATCTACCTGTCTAGCCTCAATTTTGTGCCTTAATAATCTCTTTTTGCTTCTTTTTCTCATCTAGTCGTGGGGCCAATTCAGTTGCTATGGCCCTCTCAATCAATCTAGGTAAGGAGGACTCGATTCGTGTCAGCAAGTTTGGCTAATCAAGCTCTACCATAGATGGTAGCCTGTGTGATCTGGGGTTTACTGAAACGTATGGCTCTGGATATGTAGATGATGAAGGAGTGGGAATAAGAGAGGAAGGAGTTAGAACAGAGAAAGAAGGCATACCTAACTCAATTGCCAGTTTCAAAGTGTCGGTCTCAAGCATATCAACATCTATGACTAATATAATATCTGTTGTCTTCTTCCTAGCCCTATCCTCCTCATCTCACTCAAACTCAGCCTCAATATGTCGAATGTTTATGGAAGCTGATGGAGTGACCTCAACGTTAATTTGCTAAAAAAAGGTACTTTTGCTCTCCAGCACAATGATGTAATAAGGCTCAGGAAGGGGAGAGAAGACTGGAGTTGTTTGGATTGAGTAAGAATCTTTGGAGCTATAATTGAACCAAGGTTCAATTCCTTACAGTCTATAATATAACCCATTAATACCGCCTTAGGGTGCCGAAGGATAAACTGATTTTATGATAGCACGAGGTTGTTGTTGATAAAATCGAACTAAAATCTCATAGGAATATTGAGCTCTTTCTTCTCAATCACCACCCCTTCATCCAACCATAAGGGGGTTTCAATATCAATCACCGGGGCAAATCATGCCTTGATATCATCGAGGGTCTCCTTTTCAACCATATCAGCAAGATCATGTCAAAGTTGAAATATGCATCCCAACAAATTATTGATATCAGTCTTGTTGCAAAGGATAGGCACACCTCGTACTTTCGCAACATCCACAGGCCTTGGGGCAATTTTGACTCGTCCCTTGCTCTTAAGAATGACCTTAGCATAGGCCTCATAGAATTCACTAACCCAACTTGCCATATAAGGTTACTGAGGTCTGGTAAAATGTTGGAAACCATGGAAATTCAGAGTGTCCCACACTTCGGGATACCTGTCAACTATCCCGTTAGTAGATAACCTCTTCTCCTCTAAAATTGTTCTCAGCCAGGTAGTTTTCTACCAGTTTAGATTCCGTGGGCAATTGTCTCTTGGATGGTTTGGGAGGTTTGGAGGAGTGGGTCATGCATGGCAATTGTCTCTTGGATAGTTTGAGAGGTTTGTAGGAGTAGGTCATGCATAGCTTTGGTCCTTACATCTATCCAACAATGTTTTTAACTCGACTCCGAAGCCAAAGGCTCATGTATTGGGGTCGTTCCTCCTGAAGCTAGTCCACTCAACTCCCAGAGATCCTCCTCATCACTACTTGCATCTCCTTGCTCGATTAATTTCCATTTACCCTTGCCCCATTTTTCCCTATGGGCCTTTATGGTCTTTGTTTAGCCTGTTCGGTAGCTATAAGGCTGCACAGGCTACACGTGATCAGCCACGAGGCACAACTTCCTTGTGACGAGGCATATCTGCAAAACAAAGCTAACATGTGTGTAAGAATCAATAGTCCAGACGGAAGATTCAAAAATAAACCTCAAGAAAACATACTTAGCAAACATGTCATTTTGCCTGCCAAACTGATTCAATGGTCAAAATGATCGCCACATTTCTTTACAGAATTCAAGGTCCAAATCATTGCCACATTTGGCAACAAATATAGGCATTCAATGATCTGCCGAATAGAGTATGTGGTCAACAATACTGTTTCCAAAATTGACTGGCAAAGAAAATTCCCCAAAATTCAAACTTTTACATACTAACTAGAAAACGAGGGAAATTTCACAATATATGCCTTACCAACACATTATCACATACCAGCACAAGTCTATTTCTTTATAACAATCACATCATGAATATGAATTGGACCAAACGACAACTTTATCCTTAAGAAAGACATCACCCACTCTATCGCTGGGCAAGTTAAGTCGCATGATCAAGTTCTCGGGTTACTCAGACTTCACCCACAACGTAGATGTAAATAAACCCATAATTCATGCATTCACATTAATATCTTAAGCAATCAACTTCATATTCCCAAAAAAGGTAACACATCAAGGCAATTTGGTTAAATTGGGACAAAACACAAACATATGGAATGATTAGGCACCACAATGTTCAATTATGACTTGGACGCATCACATTTGCACAATCAATTTCGTCAAAAATCAATATATACAAGACCCAAATAATTAGGTGCAAACAAAAACCTAAGATTCTAATGACATCATTCCAATAAGGCATACCATGATTCTCAATGATTTCCCACATCACACATTGAATCTCATGCTTCTATAACCAAACTTAGGGGTGGGTGTTCAGTTCTTTGGTTTAATGTTATTAAAGTTCGATTCTAGTTGCACTTAATAATTTGCTTACTGAGCACATTATTTTGCACTTTCCAATTTGCTCACAATTAATATGTGAAATGAACTGTTAAGAAATTAACAATCTCCTTTTAAAAGTGAAAACTTTATAGTCTGCTCACATATATTTCGTCTTCTGTGTCGTCGTCGTCTGGTGACTCTAGTATTATATATATATATGTGTGTGTGTGTGTGTGTGTATATATATGTATATATGTGTGTATATATTATACTTAATATATATTATATAATTAAATATATAATATTAATTATATATTATATATTATAATATAATAGTTAATATTATATTTTAACTATATATTAATATAATAAAACTTCAGTTTTTCGGTGCAACTCAGTTTTGAGACCTTTACACCGAGAGCCGAACCGAAGAACCAAAGTTTTTGAAAAAAAAGAACCAAAATAGAACCGAAAAATTAAAAAACTGACACCAAAAAACTGAATTAGTTCGGTTCGGTTCAATTTTTCAATTTTTTGGGTTTTTTGCTCACCCCTAACCAAACTCAAGCCATACCAACTCAAGAATAGCACAAAAGTGAAGAAAAGGTCTGAAAACATACCTTAGTGTTGATGCACAGACAATGAAAGTAACAATGATGATTTTGTTGATGAGAATGAGGCACAATCCTTAAAAAATTGATGAAACTAGATACTACAAGAGTGTTGAGTGCTTAGGACATAAGGAAGATACAAAGTGAAAAGTGAAAGGGTGAAAGAAGATGAAGAGTGAAGTAGGTCGGTCAGGCGGTGACTTCGGCGACGCCGATTTACGCAAAACACATTCGGCGATCCGCCGAATGTGATCCTGACCGCCTTTTCTTCTAGTGATTTAAGCCATTCCATCAACGCGAAAAAGTGGTTATACTTTGCATCGCCTAACTGATTCAGCAATCCGTCGAATTGCAACATTGACTACCTAATTTGATAGAACCTCAAAAGCCATCAACTGCCTAAAAGGCGGTCAAATAAAGGGTCGTCATTTCATTGCGGTGATCCGCCGATTAGTGAATCCCATCGCCTTTTTCTCCAACTTCAAAATTTTCACTTCATCACACCTGCACACAAAACATATGTTATTCAAAAATCACTAACACCTTAGGTTGCCTCCCAAGAAATGCCTTATTTAATGTCGTGCCATGATAGACTTTTGCAATTCATGGTTCCCCAACATGGTCAACGACTGATACCACCTGGAGGTCTTTAGGTTGCTTGTCACTTTACATATGTTGAATATGACTTCCTTATTATTCATCTCTAAATTTTAAATCACCTCTCTCCACATCAACTAGTTCCCTACCTATAGCCAAAAATGGTCTACTGAGTATAATTTGTACATCCATGTCAACCTCACAGTTGTGTTCTACCTTTACCAATACATCATGCAAAATATCAACCAGTCTTTTGATGGAATGATCCACCATAAGCAACCTTATTATTGTTGGAGAGGGAGTATCTAAGCCCAATTGCTCAAAGATTGCCAAAGGCATCAGGTTGATACTAGCTCCAAAATCACACAAAGCTTTGGCAAATTTACAAACCCTAATAGTGCATGGGATAGTGAAGGTACCTGGTCGTCTTTCTTTGCTACCAAGTTATTTATCACTATCGCACTACAATGGTGCGATACTTTAATTGTCTCACATTTAAGATTCCTTTTCTTAGTCATGAGATTTTCAATAAATTTTGCATAACCTAGCATCTCCAAAAGAGTTTCAACCAACAGAATATTGATTGAAAGAGAAATTGAACATTGATAAGAACTTTTGAAACTTGGTTTCATCATTCTTCTCCATTAGCCTTTAGGAAAAAAGGGGATCAATCTTTAGTTGAGATGCTTTCATTTTTGTGGATGTGGAAAATTTTTTTAGGGAGTACATTTTTAGCTTTGCTCGACTCACCCCCAACTTTGATGTTGAAATCACTCACGGGATTGCCAAGAGAGTGACCTTCCTTATCAACTATCACATCACCATCCACTTTCGGTTCATCTTTCCCCTCAAATAAAGAGGTCTTGTTACCTTGCTTGGCTCAACATTCTTTTCCCTCAACCCCTTGCCACTTCTTGTTGTGATGGCCATGTATTGTTGGTTGTCATTCTTTGGGTTAACCATGGTGTCGCTTAGCAAACCTTCCTATAGTCTTTGGTTAAGATGAGATTA
>DF357870.1:31427-61690 GCA_000787875.1 Solanum virginianum | reverse complement strand
AATCGACAAAAAGATATGATTTCGGCATCCTATCTTCTGCACATTACACCCCAATATTTTTAGGAACAAGTAGGAGTATTCATACTTTTGTAGGATGCCAAAAACGATATTTTTGATACTACAGTTTTGGTATTACTGTATTTGGATCCCTTTTAAAAATATAAACTGGTCTTGTTTGCAGCTTTTGTTCTTTTTATGTATTTACAACTTGATATTAAATCGAAGTACTACTAATTTTCCTGTCCTGTTAAATAATAACTGTATTCAGTATTTATAAAATATTATCGTAATGCTGAATATCGCACCGAAGTATTTAGTAACATATATAATCCATATATTCTATATCAATACTAACAAATATATATAAATTACTACAAGTACAAAACTACTTATCATATCTCATAATTCCATTTTATATTGAAGCCACATCTTTAGAAGTATACATCACATGCCCTTGGCTAGGACCTAGAAAAAGTTCATTTTTATGATGTTTTAATAAATTAGTCCATATAAAAATGGTTCAAATAAAACATTGACAATTTAAACAATTGATTGCCCTTTCTTTGTTCTTTTCTGGGTGAAGTGCTTTGTACCAAGTCTCGGAGAGTCTCCTTTCCTCACTTGGGCAAATTTATGTCTTTTTTTTTTTTTGGGAGAATCGTGTATCTTGAATGATATTATATAATCTTATCAGTTAGGTAGTTTTCAATGGCTAATGTGATTTAGTACTAGGCTCCATAATTGCGAAGATCTGGAAAACCACTGGATCTTGAGCTTTAGTTCTTGGCGTCTCTCTTAAAGGATACCTATCCTTCCATTGCCAAGTAAATGATTGCAAGATGTCCAATTCATGCATGGTCCATTAATATATTGTTTAAGCTTTGAATGAAAGTTTGATTTGTTATCTTGGTAATTGAGCTCATGAGACAGTTGAGCAAAAGTATGAATCTGTTCATGAGGATTAAAGTAGCATTTTACACATTGTTTGGGGAGATGGGAAAGGATGGAATGTCAAAAGGTTTTCTTCTCAGGTGCTTCATTCAGCAACAGGGGAACAAATAGAAAGGGAAATAACCATCTTCTTTTTTTGATAGCTGCGAATCCGTGACAGCCCGTATGTGCACGATTGGGAATTCAGTGGATAGTGGGTCTGGCGCCTGTACTTTCTTCTGGGCAATTACTTGTGGAATTTGAGGAGGAGATACTAGTTCTCTTTTTTTTCCCTACTATTTTTTAAATCTTTGTTATTTTCTTCCTTCTCTTCTCTCTTGAACCACATTAGCATGAAAATTTCTTATTACAGTCTGCAATTTCCTTTTTGATCTTCTTTTTCTCCTGCCCAAACAAAATGTTATTCTAAAATTCAACTTTTTCATTCACCAGTGTCATTAATGCTGAAGATCATATCACAAAACTGACTTTGGTAATGTGCATTTTGATATCATTCGTCTTGACACTCAAGTAATCCATCCTATTTTTGTTATGCATTCAGAACACATGCTATTCATGGGAAGCACTGATTTCCCTGATGAAAATGAGGTGCGTTGTTCTTTGCTTGCTTCTGGATATACTTGTGGCGTCCTTCTCTGATTATTTTTCAATCTCACTGAAGAAATTGTCATCTGCAGAAAATTTTGGTTTTCTGAGTTACCTGATTCAAAAAGAGAGAGAGAGAGAGAGAGAGAGAGAGAGAGAGAGAGAGAGAGAGTATGTAGATCTCAATTTGTCTCTTTTTTTGCTAGTATGATAGTTACTTGTCCAAGCATGGAGGGTGTTCAAATGCATACACAGAAACAGAACATACCTGCTACCATTTTGAAGTTAAGAGGGATTGCCTTAAGGGCGCTTTGAGAAGGTAAAACGCATGTTTTATTTCAATTTTGAGTTTATAACAACAGGCAATTATGCTAGCTATGTGATGAAACTGGTCTTGTTTGCAGCTTTTGTTCTTTTTATGTATTTACAACTTGATATTAAATCGAAGTACTACTAATTTTCCTGTCCTGTTAAATAATAAGTGTTATTCAGTCCTCACATAGTGTCATCTCGCAGTCATTTGCAGTGGTTCATTCTTACCGTTTCACTCCTCCAGAAAGTGTATGCATATTTGCATATATGAATGTTTGATGCAGTATAACCTATATAGAAAGGTGCCACAGGTTGCCAAAAGAAGGATTCCATGATAGTCGCCAATGCTCGCACAACATGTGTTATTATGTTTTCAGAAAAAATGAAAATGCTGTAAAAATGCGTCTCCCCTAAAGTTTGATTTGTTACAATTTAATCCCAGAATAGCTTTTTTCTCGCAAATTTACCCTCTTCTACCTATACTAGTGGCAAACCGTGCATTGCACGGGCCCAATATATGTTATTTTTCTCTCTTAATTTATGCGATCTAGATAAAATTTGGAGATTCAATAATTTTAATATATTTTTTTTCAAATTTTTTAATTATTTGAATTTATTATTATTTAAGTAATTTTTAAATAATACATATTACTTCCTTCGTCCGAATTTATGTGGCCCTAATAGAATTTTGAGAATTAATCGAACTTCTTATATGTCTTTTAAGTATTTAAAATTATCAATTATTATAGTCACAAGAGCCCGTGCCAACACGGGCCCAACACGTGTTTTTTTATCTCGATTTATGTGACATCCATAGATATTTTATATATATATATATTTTTATTTTTAAGTTTTTAATTATTGTGACTTACAACACATTTTATGTTATTTTTTAATTTAAATAGCTTATCTTGTTCCAACTTTTGTTGCACATATAAATTTTCTTTCCCTCTTTTTCTCATATCTAGTATCTTTTGCTTATGGGGCTTGATTTTTGAGACGAGGGTTTTCAGGAAACCTCTCTATCTCTATGAGGTAGTGGTAAGGTTTGCATATATTCTACCCTCCCAGAGCCCACATGTGGGATTCCGTTGGGTATGTTGTTGTTGTAATCAAAATTCATATTTATTTTTTAAAATATTTTAAATTGTTAATAACTGAAGCAGCTGGAAAAATGATTTATAAGGGGTAGTATTGTAAAATCAAGTAGCTGAAGTAGAAACATAAATCGGTAGTTGCTTTTAAGGAAAATAATTTATTACAGGTAATATTGTAATTTCATAGTTGAAGTAGATGAAGAGATAATTAATATATAATCGGCAGCTACTTTTGCAAAAAATAATTAATCAGGGGCAATATTGTAAATTCATAGCTACAACAACCGCAGAAATACTGATAGAAAAGACATAGTAAAATTAAACACACACATTAATAGTCACTGTAAAATTAAGCAGATACGTTAATAGTCACCTACTTGCTTCAAGTAGCTGAAGCAAGCACGACAACCCTAAGTTGCTCAAATAAATGGCTTATTATATAAGAGAATGTCTGATGTAGTATTATAAACTATATAGAAAGAAAGCAAAGGAAAAAATGCTCTCTGACATGGGTATTAAGGTAAGTCTCAGAACTCCCTTCTCCGTAACTCTCTCTCCTCCTTTCTCATCGATGGTCTCCAGAATACCTTTTCCGGTCTGGCCATCGATTTTCCCTCTCTTCTAAACCCTCTCCTATCTTCTCCAGACCTCTTTTAGACACTCTCTTCTCAAGACCCTTCCAGATCTGAAAGCTAAACAAGAAATATTTTTATTTTTTATTTTTTCTCGAATTGAAGTAGGATAAATATATGTGAAGCAAAAAAATATTATTAGGAAAATAATGTGTTCAAAAATAAAATAAATAATAAATTTATTTGGAAAAGGGCATTTTTCACGCATTAAATAAGGATATTTTTGGACCAAAATATTGACTACAAGGGCATTTTTTGACCAAACTATAAATGAAGAGCATTGTTGTTCATTTCATATAGTTTAAGGGCATTTTGACCCTTTTATCTTGTTTTCATGAATACAATATTTGGATAGATTGTATCGTTTTCGTCGTCACATAACGTCACATATTCATAATTTGAATGATAAGCTTAGAAGAAATTGTAAGGTACTGGGTAAAGCTAATATGAATAGGTAGGCTAAATGATAAAATAAAATTATTAAATAATAAGTAAAGACAAAATGAGAAGAAAATATTAAGATAATGATGTGATTACACCAAATTTGGTTGTTACACAAAATGGATCTTTTCGTTGTCACCTAACAATGAATTTTTTTTTAATTAATTAAAAAATTACCTAATAATGGATCTAAATGATATGATACAATAGAATTTAAGTAACAGTTAAACAAACATTGTATTTGAACAAACAATACAATCCAATAGAACGGGTAACAACCATCCAAACAAGGTGTAAAAGTCCCACATGGACATTGGTTGGGGAATGTATCGGTGATCTGCTTATATGAACTTGGACAATCCTTTCCTCATGAGGTAACTTTTGGAGTTGAGTTAGGGCTAAGTGCCATATCTTTACATGGTGTCAGAGCTAGGTCCATCTTGAATGGGCTCCTGATCCACATTCCAGTTGGGCCCTGGGCATGAAGGGGGGTCGGGTAGAAGTCCGACATTGGTTGAGAAATAAACTGGCGGTCTGCTTGTGTAGAGTCGTGGATTGTTTTTTGGTTTTTCCTTTTGTTGGGGGAGGGGTGTAGCGGGGGGGGGGGGGAGAAGGATTCAGAAAAAGATACAAAACTTACCTCCTTTCAAGTTGCTGGAACACTTGCATTCAGACTGGCTTCAAAATTGAAAATGCTCAAGATGAAGCTAAATGACCGGAGTAAGGAAACAAGGGAAACTGGAGACAAAGAAAGGAGGAGATTTAAATACATTGTCTGTATTAGAATCCACACAAGAGTGATTATCTTTCTTTTATTTCTACTCTCTTTTTTAGTCAAGCCATAGGGGAAAATAGGATTTGTTGTAATGCTGTTTTCAAGTCCTTTCATATCACCAAACGGAATGATGAAGGCTTTGTTTGGTATGAGTGGGTGGAGAGAAGTTGAAGAATGATGAGAAGAACTACCGTGAGCAGCTAGGTGATGGAATGGATCTGTTTTCTGCTAAGAGAGGCGTCCACTGACCAAAGAAAGTCACAAGGAGATGGCAATATACTGACAGAAAAGAGGAATACTTCTGCACTAGGAAGCATAATGAAAATGGGAGATATATGAGCATTGTAGGCAGCCATTAATGTTGAGGGTAGATCTGTTATCAATATTTCCCGAACCTGTCTTGAATGCTGGATGGTAAGATTTAGCATTTGAGATAGAAAATTTCATTAAATTCTCCAAAAGGTCAATACCAACGAATTTACCAAGACTTGTGAACTCCAGATACCCCTACTCAAAGGCTGTGAGGGACAATAAATGGCTATCAAAAAATCACAAGGAGATAGATGGGACAAGCTCATCAGACAGAAGCCACAAGGAGATAGAGGAGACGAGCTCTTCGGACAAGCAAGAAGATGCAGATGTCTTGTAGGGTATCTGGAGAAGGCCATCAAAGAAAAACCCTCTCTATCTGTAATCAGAAGGTGGTCATCTTCTGAACGGAAGAAGGCCTTTGGAGTCAATACCCCCGCGCTATATGATGACATGTTCCTTTTTGAATTTCCCAATAAATTCATGGCAGAACAAACTCTTCAAGGTCAGTGGAAATGGAGAAACCTTAGTTTCAACCTAGAACCGTGGAGCCCAGTTCTAGGATGCGTGCCGAACTCCATTGAAGTTCAAAAAACTTGGATAAAAATTATATGGCACTGCAGTGTTCACAGAAATAGAGCAACTCTGTGGTGGTTGGGTGGTAACAGAAGAGGAGAAGAGTTGAATCATATGAAGTGGGCAAGAATTTTGGTTGCAAAAAATGGTTGAAATATACTGAAAGAGGTTTCGATTTTGCGTGGTGGAATCAGATTCCATTTTGTAATATGGGTTGAAAGCAAAGCAAGATATGAAATCTTGCTGGTAAAAGTTTTGAATCTTACCGGAGAAGATAATAGTTAGAAATCAAGTTATTTTATGGACCAACCGGTAATGAGGAGTAACATCTGTACTCCTGTACAGAAATCCCCTACTACTAGGGATTCTAGTACACATACCCATGTGGGGAATGGAAAGTTGACAGCTGTGGTGGTACCCACTGATTCATGTCAAAACCATGTGACCCCTTTTAATGAAGGAATCTATTATGGGCCTTAGGTCAAGGCCAAAATATTAAATGAGGAGTATAATGGGTTGGATAACTGCAAGCCTATTTATTTTTAATAGCATATCCAATTCCACCCAGCCTAATTCAGTAGAAGATTGAATTCTTCAAGATAAAGAAACATAGTTCTGCCCAAAGATAGCGCAAGACCAGAATAATGAGGAGATAACAACAGATTTGAGTGGTATTTTGGGTGACATGGCTGTGCTGTATATGGGAGAATCAGAGGCACAAGTTCTAAGTGCGGGAGGTGATGATTGGGAGGAAAGAAAAAGCGGTATGCAGTATTGTAGACCAGAGAACATCGACTTCTCTTGAAGAATGGGAAGTTGACGAAGCAGAGCCACTATGGATGGAACAACTGTAAATCACAAAAAAAGAGAAAGAAGTTTCTGCTTGGGGGAAACAGAATTTGATCAAATTGGGAAAATTGTTGGGGGCTGATCTCTAAGGTCATGAAGAGGAGGCTATGAAACCGTTACTATAGGTGGACATTGCTAGACAAGCCAGACACCAGGATGCTGTAGCAATATGCAAGAAGACAAGGTTCAAAGGCTCGAAAGAATTGAAAAGTTTAGTAGCTTTTGATGTGATGTTCGAAAGTGGGGGGAGTAGAGAAAAGAGAGGAACTTCCTAACTATTTCTTGATGCAATTTGAACTTGTATGGAACGTAAGCGGTTTGAATTGTAGGGATGAACGGAGGTTGTCAAGAACATTATGGGGGATTGGCAAGCCAACATTATTTGTCTGCAAGAAACCAAACTAGAGGGGGATCTCACTGGGCTAGTAATGCAAATTTGGGGTGGCAGATGGATCAAAATGGCATGTTTGGAAGCTAGTGGGACTAGATGAGGGATAATGATGCTTTGGGTTAGTAGAATCTGGAATGGGGAAGTTTTAGAGATAGGGACCTATACCCTTATGTGTAAGTTTGAATCACAAGTGCAGGGTTTCTCATGTTATATTACTGGAGTATATGCTCCAAATTGCTATGTTGAAGGAAGGCTAGTTTGGGAAGAAATTGGCTCTATCAGGGGTTTAATAGAAGGTCCTTGGGCAGTTTGTGGTGATTTCAATGTGGCTAGATATGTTTCAGAAAAGAGGAATTGTAACTGGAGAACAGTAGGCATGAGGGAGTTTGATTTGATTGAGGACCTAAACCTTGTTGATCTTCAATGGAAAATGCAAAGTTCACCTGGTTCAAAGGGGATTATCACCTGTTAGCTTCAAGAATTGATAGGGTCATGGGATGATGCTTTTAGCTACCTGAAACAGTATACAGAGAATATTGTCAGACCACTCTCCAATCACATTCCAAGGTGGTTCTTGGAAGAGAAGCAAGATCTATTTCAAGTTTGTAGTGGCTAGGGATTGAAGGCTTCATTGACTGAATAGGGATATGGTGAAACTGTTTTAATTATACTGGGAGACCTAATTACATCCCTGCATCCAAATTAAAAGCCTTGAAACTCAAATTGAGGAGTGGAGCGGAAGTGAGCAAGGAAATCTTGGCCAACAGAGGAAATCATTACTTGAAAAGCTGGCTGCTATGGAAAACATTACTATTGATGGAGGTCTAACAGAGGATGAGGCAACGGAACAGGCAAGTTTACTTATGAACTTTGAGGGTTGGATTAAAAATGAAGAGATCTAATGAAGGCAAAGATCTAGATCAATCATGGAAAAAGGCTTTTGGAGTAAACATCTATGAGATGTATGGTCAGATGTTTCTATTTGAATTTCCGAATAGATTCATGGCTGAGACAGTTCTTCAATGACAGTGGCAGTGGAACAATCACAGAGTGCAACTCGACAGTGTAGTCAGATGGCTGGCTGTATCCCACATTTTAGAGATACAGGGAAGTGATCTTAGATATGAGATGATCCTGGGTATCATAAATTGCTTAATCTTGTTGAACATTTCATCTCATTCCATGGAGTGTTAGCTCCATATATTCTTTTAGGAGCATTCTTGATCATCACCTCTAAACCAACTGTATTTTCCACCTAGGGATCAATGAGTTCCAGATCCTCAATGATACTAGAGAATCACTTCATAGCTCTCTACTTAAGTCTGTATAATCTTTTGTTTCTTAGAGGTGTTCAGCTATATCATTATGTTCAAACATAAATTTTTTCTATGGAATGGAAGGAGTGGATTAAGTGGCCTTATCTTTAACTGCAATTTTCTAAGGTGCTTACCCCAACCCAATTCCCTCATTCCTCCCACCCAAAAAAGAAAAAAACAACCCCTCAACAATTTTTTTAGTGTGTTGATATGTTCGTTACCTTGTTATGTCTCCTTTTCAGGTTTTCTCAGTTTTTTGTTTCACCTTTGGTAAAAGCTGAAGCCATGGAGCGGGAGGTACTAGCTGTGGACTCCGGTATGCAGTACTATAGTTTTCTTGATCTCACCAACCCCAGTGTCTTACCAATTTAAACGATGTTATTTGATGCTTGTGTTACAGAATTTAATCAGGTCGTACAAAATGATTCCTGCCGCCTGCAGCAACTACAGTGCCATACATCTAATCCTGGCCATCCCTTTAACCGGTTCTTTTGGGGCAAGTTTATGACATCCAAACCCTCTCTGTTTTGTCTTTTCCTTGGATGTAGTACTTTAATCTTTGAACTGGCCTTTTATTTCTCGTGATTCTGTGAAGGGAATAAAAAGAGCCTTGCTGATGCTGTGCAGAAAGGAGTCAATTTGAGGGAGCAAATTCTAAGACTATACCATGACAATTATCGTGGTGGATCCATGAAGCTGGCTGTTATAGGGGGAGGTAGCTGTTTTGCAATTCAGAATTAGGAAAGAAATTTAAATAAGTAATGTTTAGAAGTTCTACTTTAGACTTAATCCACTTCAAGGAGGTTTGTATTGGTAGATGACGATTTGAATAAGAGTATAATTTCTATAGAAACTGGTCTCAAGACACATATGCTGGCCACATTGATGTGGATAATCTCTAGTCTAAATTATCTTTGATTATATTTGAAAATTTTCTGGTAATATGTTCATGGTATTTTACTTTAGGTTGGCCTGACGTAGCCACATAGGTTTTCATTGCGAAATGTTCTGTGTTAATTTTATAATTTTGATAACTGCAGAGTCCCTAGATATCCTTGAAAGTTGGGTTCTTGAATTATTTGGCAGTGTCAAGAAAGGCCCTTTGGTAAATCCAGATGGAGGAAGTGAACTTCCAATTTGGAAGATTGGCAAACTTTATTGGTTAAAGGCAGTTAAAGATGTTCATATCCTTGATTTATCATGGACGCTGCCTTCTCTTCGCAAAGGGTACTTGAAGAAAGCTGAAGATTACCTGGCTCATCTACTGGGGCATGGTAAGGTGTATCAGAGATGTTATCATTCTTACCATTGGTTTCATGTCAAAACATATATTACAATGTAGCGGAAGTGCCATCAGTAGTTTTTTTAGATTCATATCAAAGATATAGTGCATTGCACCTTGTTATGCACTATAGTTGCCTATTGGCATGCTTCTGCTTTCCTTTATTTTATTGTTTACAGGCTGCAATAAAACATGCAGTTGGTTAGACAAGACTGTCATGTATTTAAGTGCAGTCAGTCAGCATCATAATTTGGTAACGATACATTAGTAAGACATCATTCGGGGCTAAGAGAACACTGTCATATAAACCTAATCCTGCTTAACCCGATTTAGGCTTGGAAGATACTGTTTTGCTATCTCTAACCCCTAGTTTCTATTTGATGTGTTTATGTCATATTTATTATTTGAGTTGTTTCATGTCGTGATCTTACTTGATAGCAGTCTCTAAGAAATTTATACTTTATCATTATCACACTTAGATTCACTGGCAAATATTGAGTTGTGATGAACTGTGGGTCAGAATTTTAAATTCTGTGCTTGTACAAGTGTGCTTCTACTTAATGGAAGTGGTATATTGAGATCTGAACATTGAGAAAATTAAATGTTTCAGAAGGAAAAGGGTCCTTGCTTTTCTTCCTTAAGGCTAAAGGCTGGGTAACATCAATATCTGCTGGTGTTGGTGATGAAGGAATGCATCGCTCCTCATTCGCGTACATATTTGGCATGTCAATACATCTAACTGATTTTGGCTTGGAAAAGGTTGTTTACTTTGCTTCTCTTATTTTTCTGATTAATCCTTTATAATGGAGTCATTTTACATGCTTCTCATAATGATTTATGTTTTTTTTTTAATGAAGTACATAGCATTCTTTTACTTCATAATCATTGATACTTGTAAAAAAAGTTTTAGTATAATGTGTGGAAAGACAACTCTTTGATGCATGAATGTTCATTGATAGCCGGGAGAAGTATCTTTAGTTTATATAAACATTAGATCTTTAGTAGCATGCTGATGTAGAATAGGAACATGTGGGTATGCACTTACATAAATCATTAAGATGGGTCTTCTGACAGGAGCTGTCACAAGAGGGAAATTAGAGCTTTTTGATCAAAAACTGTGTCCTCAATCACAAGCTAGTTGGGTTTTGTCATATAAATTTTAATTTCTCATTAACCATGTTGTCCTATTGAGATTTGTAGTGATCCAACATTTGAAGATTTAGGTTCTCTACTAAAAGTTCTTTTCCAAGGCTGGAGTGACTACCAAATAGCGACCACCATTCAACTATAGAAAAATAAATTTCTAAGGTTAATAAGTAGAAATAAGTCAAATAGCTCAAGTAAAGCTATAAAGAACTAAACCAACTCACTTGCCCGGTGACCTCGCGTCTCTAGGTCTAAGAGCCTGACCACAACTAAACATCCAATCTGCATTTTTTTCCTTAGGAAGCTCAGCCTAGTATATCTTAGTGTCGTTATACTGGGGATGACTTCTCAACACATCTATGATAATCCATCCACAAATCTAAATCTTTAAGTGTAATTTTCCCGAGTAGTATAAAACAACCCCGGTTCAAAATATGGCTTGCTGCATGCAAAGGCCGATGGAGTTGGGCAGTCCACCTTGCATTAATCAACACTTTCTCATATTGCCTCCGAACTCCACCAAAAGCGTGCTCAATAGTTTCCTTGGCTTTATTCATTGCTTCATTAATATAGCCCATGGAGAGTTTTTCCCCAGCTAACAAACAAAGCATTTGTATGAAAAGACTGCCAACTTTTAGTGCGCAGACAACATCATCCCTAATCATATGATAAAAAAAAGATTTTCCATTCCTCAGTTGGAAAGATATGTGACCATGAAAGAGGGGTGTGCAAAAATAAGATGATTGACAACTTCTTTCCCCAAAACTTTCCTTTGCAAATCTACTTGAAGTCTTGCGGTTAAGAGGACAAGAGTTCTCAAGTTTTTTCTTTTGCATGTACATAACTTGCAAAGTTAAGAAGGCCGTTGCAAATTATCTTGGCCGGTTTCACTAAATTTTGATCATTTCTGAATTTCCTCAGCAAGTTCAACAACTACCGTTGACTAATGTAAAAATGGATGTTGATGACTTCTTAAAAGCTGTTAAAGTAATATTATAATAATTAGTAGCTAATAGGTATTAAGTATTAATATTACTTGCAGGACATGGAGTCCAATAAATGTGTGGTTACATGCCAATCATCCTTTCACCTGCTTTAACATTCTGACTGTCGTTATCGGTGACAACTTGTACAATATTTTTCGATCTGATCCTCTCAATAGTTTTCTTGAACAAGTTGTACATTTTGGTAGATTTGGTGGATTTGTTGCTAGCAGCTACAAAACCAAGAAACACACTACCTATTGGAGAATCCACCAAAATATTGATGGTCATTTCACCATTTCATCTTGTCCATTTGTCCATCATAATGGAGCATGTTTCTCCTTTGCACGTTATGCTCCACAGCATCTTGTCCACTTTCTCCACCTCCTTTTTCAGGTGAGTAATTCTAACTTCATGAAAGGCATTCCTGGGCCATGTCCTGTAGCCTCAATGGATTATCAAATGCTTTGAAATTAACCCAATTAAAAGCAAGCCCTGTATCATACATCCATAATGCAAAAGCACTTACGGCGTGCTCCCTTAGAATTTTCTTGGCTTAAATGGGATTTGAACTCATGCTTTTCATTTACCTGCAACTGTAGCTTTCTGGTTGTCTTAACTAATATTAGTAACTACATCTATAGTTTAGGAGTATAATCATGTATAATTCGCTTGATTGGTGGCTTTAATGTGTAATTGTTTATTTTTATAGATATTTGAGATCATTGGCTTTGTCTATCAATACCTGAAGCTCCTGCGTCAAAATTCTCCTCAAGAGTGGATATTCAAGGAACTCCAAGATATTGCAAATGTAGAATTTAGATACGCGGAGGAGCAACCTCAAGATGATTATGCAGCAGAACTTGCTGGTTATCTATCTTTCCTTGTGTATTTCTGATTTCTTTCTGCTTACAGCAACATTGAGATAGACAGTTAGTAGATCCAACCTTTTGCAAGTTGCTGAAACTATTCTTTTCTTTGAACATATTTTTTTTTCAAAATATGTAATCTGGCACCCCATTTAGTGTTCTGACTAACTCAGAGGATCCATTGAATTGCACAAAAGAAATGTTTCCTAGAATATCCAAGTTCTTGAGAGATATTAGGATAATAATAAGTCAGCAGTTTGGGTGGATGGGGTTGTGGACCAACTGTTTAAGCACGACCTGGTAGTTGAATACTCGAGGCCTTTGAATACATCATATTCATGTCCAGAAGTGAGATTAGCTTTGATTCTTTCTTGTTAACTTGTATCTTGACTGAAAGAGGCATACAAGTATTAAATGGTTGCTCATCCTGTACCTATACTGGTGGGAGGATGCATTCAGTCATAGTATTCACAAGTGATCTCAAACACCACCTGTCTCTTATAAAAAAGTTGCTTGCTCTTCTCTTCATGGGGGTCGTTGTGCTAGTAGTTGGCGGTGTGCAACAAGCTTATTATTTTTGTATGTAGAAAGTTGTTTAGAATCCTTTTCCTTCTTTACATAATACGTGTGATGTGTAACTGGGGAACTCTTGTATTTCTTGTCATATTTCTCGTATCTACTAATATAGTTTCTTTGCTGCAGAGGGTTTACTTGTTTATCCTCCGGAGCATGTCATTTATGGTGACTACGCATATGATGTTTGGGATGCGGAGTTCATAAAGTTTGTTGTAGATTTCTTCAGGCCCGAGAACATGCGAGTTGACGTTGTATCAAAGTCTTTTCAGAAGTCAGATGGTAAATTCCACAACCTCATTTTTCTCAACATTTTAAGTTTACAGTAACATATTTGTCTTAAAACATGACTCTGTTTACAATAGCATCTTTGTCTTGTAAAGATTATTTGGTACCCAATTCTGTTGATCAAGAAAAAATGAAGACAAAAGGTTTCAGATAGGTGTAATGATATTTTTCTTCAGGTTAAAAGCTTAGAATATCAATTTAATTGAATGGTAGAAGGATTTTCCTGGAATTTGTTGTGATTGGGGTTCTTTTGTGTAAATTCCATTAGCTTATTTTTTTATATTGATTGCATGGTGTGTATTGATATGTGAAAAGTGCACCTGATATACAGCATTCGGGGGTGGGGGTCGGGGGATGGGGAGAAAAAAATCCTTGTTTTTTTTTTTTTTTTTTTTTTTTTTTTTTTTTATTTTTTTTTTTTTTTTTTTTTTTTTTTTTTTTTTTTTTTTTTTTTTTTTTGAAATTGGCAACATGTTATATTCATCAGCACCTTAAAAAAGGCCTGGTATATCATACCTACAGATATAGACTCAAACAAAGAGGCCATAAAGCCTAGTAATGATTCAACATCATCAACTAACTGTTCTTACATCAAAAATAAAGAAGAGAAATGCAGGAGCTCTTGATTTTCTGGATTGAACTGCATCTGCCTTCAAAACATCTTGCATTCCTCTCTTTCCAATTGTCCACCATATACAAGCTGGAACAATCTTCATCACTCTTTGTGACAAGTTTCTCTTTGTATATTGTTCCAAGCATATATTAGGTCCAACGTACTCTGGGGCATCACCCAGGGATGAGAGTAGTCTTTTTCCAATAGGCTAGCTGCCTATTGCAGGAGTTCCTGACCTGAAAGGACACCAGCAAGCTGCTACTGAATGTGAACAAAGTCAAGGAGATGGAATCAACTCAATAGAATTCGGTTTTTTTATGACTGCTGAAGTGACCGAACGAAATGTTGGATTGATTCAGTACCGAATCCCAGATCTCCATAGACGACTAATGGTAGGGGCTGCATTTTTCGGAAAGAATTATCATTTAACATATTGTTTACCAAAATTCTAACGAATCCCAGATCTCCATAGACGACTAATGGTAGGGGCTGCATTTTTCGGAAAGAAATAAAACACAACTAAAGCTGCAAAAAGCTGTCATAGTTGTATGGTAATTGGACAATGCAGAAAAAGATGCCAATTGGTTTCAGTTTCCTGATGGCATAGAAAACACCTGGAACTGAAATAGACTTGGTGCTGCCTTTCCAATTGAGAGAATCCTCCTCCTCCTTTAGGCCTAAATAACCTTCAAGTGTACCAAAAAGATCAGTAACTCTAGGAATCTCCCAATCATTAAGGAGCCTTCTGAATAAAATATTCCACCCTTGTAGAATCCAAAGTTCTTCAACTATAGCATCAGGAGAGGAGGATAAAATGAATAAATCGTGAAATTGATTTATCAAAGGCCCATTCCCTAACCAGTCATCTCCCTAGAAGGAAATGTTCTTCCCGTTGCCCAACCTGACCCCTGTATTGCTATAAACACCTCGGATAGATTCCTGATAGATTTCTAGTTTCTCACTCCGTAAGCAGATGTCACTGGTTTGGTAGTCCAGTGACCCATTTGTTCATGCTTGCACTGTGTAACCTGTCTCCATAATGCTTGCTCTTCAGTATTATATCTCCAAAGCCACTTCAATAATTGGCTCATATTCTGTATTCTGAGATTTTTGATTCCTAATCCTCTCGTCTTACTAGAAATGAGAACTTTCCACTTGACCAAATGCAAGCGTTTTCTATCCCTGTTCGCCTCCCAAATGAAGTTTCTCTTCAGCTTATCTATGTTTTTTCTCACTGTCTGGAATAGGAAATAGAGACATTACATAGGTGGGGAGGGAGTCCAAGTTATTGCTGACAAGAATGACCCTTTCCCCTAATAACAAGTATTGTGTTTTTCATCTTGCAAGCTTCCTTTCACATCTATCAAGTACCAATTCCCAAATATCAACAACTTTGGTTTTGGTGCCCAAAGAAAGACCCAAATATTTAGCAGGCAGAGCACTCACCTCACAATTGAGAATACCAGCAAGAGTTAAACAATTTGGGACTTTGTTGACAGGAAACATTTGGCACTTTCTCCAATTGACATGAAGTCCGGAGATACCTTCAGAAATGGTATGAATCAACCTCAAATACATTAGTTGGGAAGGCTCTGCATCACAAAGTACCAAAGCATCATCTGCATAAAGAAGATGTGAGATCTCTAAGTTACTTTTCCCCTGTTTTGAACAGTGCACCCCCTTAAATCGCCATAACTGTTACGCCCAAACCTAAGGCCTAGACGTGACACGGCGAATAGAGAACCCGAGGAAATCCTAAACAAGCCTCTTAAGTATGCATAGCACTTCCTTGGTTGCGGAAGCAAAATTAAAGCAAATAACACAAAATCTGTAGGGGAAACGGGACTTTGGACTCGCGCTATGGGAGTGTTGTAAGGAAGAGGATTAGCATGGACCACATAGCTAATAAAGTCTAAGGGGCGGGTAAGTATGACTCATGCTATAGGGGCAATTAGGGGCTCAGGACTTGCACCTCATCCACACAACAAGCATTCAACACATAAGAGGGAATAAGGGACTAAGGGAGTCGTTCGTCATACATAGTATAATAAGAGTCGGGCTCAATACATACGTATCCAAATATCCAACAACACCTCTAATACGAATAGCGGGGGCTAAGACATCTCTCGAGCTCACCCTCAATAGATAGTATTCAAAAAAAATATACAAGTCTAAATAATACAAGAAAGTAAATGGCTATTGTCCTAAGGCAAGAAAGTAAATGGCTATTGTCCCCGACGTGGAGGACTCACCAAAAGTGATCTTCAACCGAATCGTCTAGCCACGTGGAGGAGGAGAATGGATAGGAGCTCCGGTTCCTACATGGTTAGGACATGTAGGCAAAAAGTATGCGTTAGTACTTGGAATATACTAAGCATGAGGGGTGCAATGCAACAAAGAACACAAGCCATAATTAAACAATATGCATAATCATAATCAATAGATATAAGCTCAATATGTTATGAATGCTCAATGCCGTAGTCAAAATATGCATGAGGAATCATCAATTCACATAATACATCATACATAGATGGGAAGGGACTGTAATCAACATGTAAGACCAAGCGAGCTATTACATGGAATCCCCGATGTTCACTCCACATTGGACTAGGAGTGGTCTACCTTGCCAAGGTAAACCAAACACTCACCTTACAAGAACTCCCCCATTTCGGAAAGTGCTTCATAAACACCTTTCGGGAACACAACCCTTTTCGGTTAACTTATGATAACTACCTTACGAGAACACCACCCATTTTGGTATTTAACTAACATGAGCCGTACGGGAACACCACCCTTTTGGTAAATCATGTAACATGAGCTATATGGATCCATTAGCTAATTCGCAAACCTATGGTGGTAGCATAGTTATGGGACAATGGTTATCTACCAAGGTCCTCTCGATTCTAGGTCACAATCCCAAGGAATATTCAAATCATACTTATAGCCATAATATGCAAAGCATCATAATATCATAGTATTCTCATAGAGTAGCTCATCAAAACCAACACTTCATAATATCAAAATAGGGCTTCATAATTTCAATAACTTTCACAATATTCTCATATCTCATAGCATGCGTAATAGCCCTTCATCATTAATACCATTCACAATTTGCACAATCTTGCTATAAGGCCCTCAACATCATAGAAGCTTGACATACAACTTTAACCAAATCATGGTGGGTACATGTACACGAGTTTAAAACCATGCTAATTCAAGAGTAGGTGACTTGAAAGGAGTAGAATAGAATCGTTTGAGCATTATTCAAAATAACCCACCAAAAGCATCATAAGGCTTAGCTAGGGTATCATCAAACCCTTATAAAAATCCATAAATTTCACGTGGTTTTTCAATGCATAATCATATACATTAGTAAAATACCATAAATCTCCTCATAATGTTATCATACGAAAGAGTTCATAAAAGCACCCATAAATCTCCATAACTTAAAGGTAGATGAGGGAGAGAAAAGGGTGAACTTGTGGAAGGAAGGTTTCCACAATCAAACCTACATACCTTGGTGATTTAATGGAATAAAATTTGATTTGGAGATGGAAGAACCGAAACCCTAGCTTGCACTTTTTGCTTGAGAGCCTTGAAGAACTTGGGAGAGTTTAGGAGGGATTTGGGACTTTGGAATATATTTAGAATGAAGAGGAATGAGGTCTATTAGGGTTGTATAGGGTTCCTTTGGGTGATAAAACTACTTAGCATAGGCATAAAGTACTATGGAAGGTCGAAACTACCCTCTTTAAAAACCTACTGGATAGGACCACGAGACCCCGTTTATGAGCCGTGGTCCATTCTATGTGCCGTAGGAAAGGGGGTCTCGTGTGATGACGTTTTGGATCCTCAGGAACTTTCTCTGATCCTCAACATACGACAGGACTTATGGCTCGTAAGTCCATCTGCGGGACGTCTAATAAATCATACATTGAATCCCTGAAAATCCCAAATTTCATCAAGTCGGCCATCATTCTACGAGCAGGAGTTATGACTCGTGGAAAAACTTCCGGCTCGTAAAAACCTTCGTGAGAACCACTGATACTCAGAAAATTTCGAGAACTCATTTCTTAGGAACTTTTACACCTCTAACATGTGGGGCCTTACAATAGTTGTAGAGATTCTCAATATACTGCTAAGCCCCTCCATGGCTATGATAAAAAGAAAAGGAGAGGGACGGTCTCCTTGCCTTAATCCCCTTTCAGATTGAAAAGATCCTTTGGGGAATCCATTAATAAGAATAGAAAACTTCACTATACTAATGCAATACTATATGCATTTAAGCCATTTGTCCCCAAAACCCATGACCCTTATAATATTGATCAAATACTTCCAGATAACATGATCAAACGCCTTTTCAATGTCTAGTTTATAAGGACTCCAGATTTCTTATCCTCCTGCCTAGTGTCAACACATTCATTTGCAATAAGGGAAGCATTTATAATTTGTCTACCCTTAATGAAAGCTATCCGGTGTTTGCTAGCTATCTTCTCGATCAACCTTTGCATTCTTTCAGCTAGGTTCTATAATCTCTCGACTCCCTCTCCCAACCCACTTTTTTTTTCTTTCTCCAGGCCATGGGAAATTTTCACTCTTGTGCTTTTTTTTTTCTTTTTGGAGTAAGAGCCATATGTAGCATAAGGCTTTTCTCAAAAAAAGCATTGAGTGAAAATTTCCCATGGTCTGGAGAATATCAACCTTCAAAAAGTCCAGCAAGCACTGATAAATCCCATGAATAGCCATCGGGAACCGGGGGCTTTGTCTTCTGCACATGATCTGGTACTGTGGAGCACCTCCTGTTCTTCAAAAGGCCTCTCCAACCATAATTTTTCCGCATCTGTGATTGTGTGCTGATTCTGAATTATTAAGCTGGGTCTCCATGATTCAGATTTGGAATAGAGCTGTTTGTAGAAGGTGATGACTTCTTTGATAGCCATTTGAATCACTGACTTCCACCCCATTGATCTCCAGTTTGTCTATGGTGTTTAATCTCCCATGAGCATTTGCCATCCGGTGAAAGAACTTAGTATTCTTGTCTCCCTTCCTTAGCCATAAAATTCTTGATTTTTGCCTCCATGATGATTCCTCATACTTGGAAATTTCCTCAAAGTCCATATGATAAGTTGGCTTTGTGAACCAATTCATCATTAGTAAGGTTTCTTTGTCCTTGTAAAACATCTAAATTTGTTAGTTGGGCCAGCAGCTCTGATTTCTCCTTGCCAGGTTGCCAAAATTGTCGGTGTTCTACTCCCTTTAGTTTAGCTTTCAACAATTTCAGCTTTGAAGCTACAACAAAATCCAGATGGCCTTGAATAGCAACAGAGAGCCACCAAGATTTAACCAATTCTTTGAACCCCTCTACCTTCAACTACCAATTACCAAAGTTGAAATAAGATTTCCTTTGTCCCAATCCCCACAGGCAAGCTGGATCGGGCAGTGGTTTGAAGCAATTCTGAGCAACAAAATTTGCTTGATCTTACTAACTTTTTCATCCCATTCAGTTGAGAAAAGAAACCTATCATTTCTTGAAGCAACACCTTGGTTGTTCCCCTTATTCTTAGGTGGAAGAACCTCCAGTAAGAGGAGGGTCACTAGCTCTAGTTCATTGACTGAGAAAAATCTTTCATAGCTCTTGTGTTTACTAATGACTGCGCGACACAGAAGCTTGGGTGAACTCTTTTGCATGGGAAAGCCTGTCAAAGGCTAACTGGCTTAGGGCTCGCCTTTATACGACTTGGCTTCACTATCGTTCGTAATGGTCGATAGTATTCCTGCCATACCTTCCATCTGCGGGACGTCTAATAAATCATACATTGAATCCCTGAAAATCCCAAATTTCATCAAGTCGGCCATCATTCTTCACTATCGTTCGTAATGGTCGATAGTATCCCTGCCATACCTGAATTCCTATTATTTAGAGCTAGAAGCTTCGCCAGAAGCAAGCAAGATGAGGTCGATTGTGACTGTTTCTCCTTTCATTAGAAAATCTGGCATTGATAAAATCACTGCGAATCACCCATGGTCCATTAAACACGCCCCTTGAAGCTGCTAACTCCCACCATAATTCTAACCTCTCCCTTCTGTTGTTAGATCCATACTCACCTGTGATGAACCAAGTGAAGTCTTGTCTAGAGTCTGTAAGCTTACATGTTATACTTTGACTACCAGACTCAACTATTTCACCTCCCAGCACCCTTTTGTCCCGCATAATGAGATTATCGCCACTATTGCCAATTGCCTCAAGATTGACAAAATCTACCCATCTGCTGCCCCATACATGTCTATGTTTGTAATGTTCACTTCTATATTTGTTTCTTGTTGAATAACCACTTCGCATCTCCATTCATTGAGCAAAGTTTTAATTTATCCTCTTTATCTCCCATCATTCAATACCCTCACATTCCATGATATAATGTTTTATCTTCATTTATCTACTTTGAGATTGTCCTCCCCCTTTTCAACCTGGTGAAGATCTTTTGTGGTAGTAAAGTAACTCCAAAGGCATATTTAGGTTAATGACGTGTACAAAATTATGAACCAGTCCAACCATCAGATAGCAAACTGGCCATGGAAGCATATTTGGAGGATAAAAGTTCCCCACAAGGTATCAATTTTTGTATGGTTACTAGCAAAGTAGGCCACTTTAACGGTGGACGATTTGATGAGCAGAGGTATGACAATGTGCTCAAGATGCTTCCTGCATGAAGAAACAGCTGAGACAGTGAACCATCTATTCCTACATTGCCCTTACACAGTTCACTTGTGGAGAATCATCCTAACCCTTAAGGCATAGAATGGACAATGCCAGGTGAAGTCACATAGGCTCTTAGCAGCTGGGAGGAAACTTATTCACGTGCTAAGGATAGGAATAGATGGGGAACTATCCCAGCTTGTATCTGGTGGACAATCTGGAGGGAGAGGAATTCCAGATGTTTTGTGAGCTTAGAGAATGATGTGCAGAAGATCAAGTTGGACTTCATCGTACTGCTATGTTTTTGGTGTAATAAGGTATATTCTAATGATACTGTGTCTATCATAGATGTTCTAGATTCTTTATAGCTAAAGAGGGAGATGCCACTAGAGCTCTATTGTAAGTATGGTTTCAGTACTACCCAGATACTGTTTTGATCCTTGATATCTTACAAAGTTTCTTATTTCAAGAAAAGAGATTGTCCCTATTCTTCTATTGTCTTCTATTATCGATCTTCATACAAAGAGACAGAAAATCCTCTTTGCACCCTTCAAAGTCAACTCCAAATTGTCCGCTAAGTTTGATGGTATTCAGGTGCACCCACTGTGAAACTTCTGATTCAGCCTTTACAATGAGAAGTTCAGTAGAAGGAATATCTTCAAGATTGCATGGTGATGTTCCCCATAAAACACCATCTGTGAATCCCCAACAACCCCATTAACGGGTTCGGATACTTCCATCTCTTGAATCGGTCGAGAGTCCAGACTTGATTTTGTGTTAAATAAATTTCAGGAACCAGAGAACTAAAAGAGAAGAAGAAGAGACTTCCAATTGTATGGGATCGAAAAACTCTGTTGTAGGTTCCAAAGAGCTCGCTGACTTAAACAGAATAGTTGGCTCTATTTTCTCAAGGCTGGGGTTTCTTTATCTTGGTTGTTGGGCTGTTTGGTCTCTTAATAATTGGGCTTACTGAAGCTGGCCGAACAACAGAAATTGCCTGACCTAATTGGACTTCTTTAAGTGTGCATGTGCCTGCTGTCTTTTCTCCACGTGAGAGATGTTTGAAATTCAAACCCTCGTCTATTCCCGAGAATTTACCTCCTTAGCCCTAGGCTCTGCATAGGATCTAGAAGGTCCTTCTTCTGCAGCACTATTGTCTCATTAGTGTTTCCGAACCATTGCCGGAGTTTCAGCCTAGAAAAGAAGAGTATAGTGGTACCCTTCATGTTGTATCTCACAGCGTTCTAGGAATAGACTCTGGTGAGCCTTTGACCTTTATTCTTGCCCATCATAAATGGTTTTTCAGAGTTGACTCCTCCTCTGTCTTGATCTATCCGCCACAATAATCTCTAATTTCTTTCATAAAATCTTGACCCAAGACTGCTCTGGTCTGACCCTCTAATCTACACACCCTGAAATTGAAGTCCACCATAAAAGGTCTAGTGTAGCTTGCTGTATGCTCCACTGGCCAAGCATGACTTACTCTGCTAAAGATCGAGAAGGGAATTAGAAAAGAATTGAAATTCATTCGTGTTGAAGACACCAACTGTGTTACCCCATTTGCTTGACACCCATCTTCTCACTTCTGCTATGGTGGGGACAATATGTCAATCACCAGAGAAGCAGCCCACTAAACATCTATTGAGTATGTCTTTCTCCGAAAGACCAGAAAAACCGACAATCTTGATTCATCTGTTTTTGTTGTTTAAAATTTCCAGATTCCCATTTTTGTCTGCCATCTGTGTCTTGTAATAGTTTCTGCAAAGATTGAGCTTCTCTTTGGTTGGTGTTAATTTCCTTCTGTTTTGGGGGGACCCCTCCTATTAATGAATACTTCAATTTTCTATGTTAACATCTCCCATCCCTCATTAAATACAGACTCTGGTATAATAATGATGAAGCTCCGTTGACCCTGGACTGCTATGATGCTAATGAATCTCCCTGCCCTATTAAATTTCTGAGAACAAAAGTGGTTGGAAGGGTGATCTTTCATTCTCCATCTATTGACTTTGTTACTGCTGGGTTTTGATGCCAAACGCATTAAATGATGTAACCACAGTAAAACTTTCTTGCTTAAAATCATGGTTCTTAATGATGACCTACCCCTTTCTACCCAATCCTACCAGAATTTTGAAGAGGAATAGCTCTCAACAATGTCATATGATTTATCCCCTGCCCAGAAATATAATTTGTTATCCATTTTGCTGGTTGCCGAAGTTAAACAGAAGGAAAAGAAAAAAAGCTGGTAGTTAACACAGAAGGTGGTAATTTAAGGAGATTTGATAAATAAAAGGTTTTTTCTCCAGCTGAAGTCACAGGAAAAGGTTTTCTGCTCCCCTACGAAGAGGAGAGGTGTTTCATGGGACGTGCCTGAGACATTTTTGAGTGCAAAAGACAATGTTCAGGACAAAAAAAGGGTAAAGATTCCCTTTTGATCAGAAATTCTCTATCCTAGTGGGTAATATAAGGGTATCATACTGTAAAGGGTAAAGATTCTCTTTTGCACCCAAGAGTGTGGTCTAGTGGTCAATAAAGTGGGAGGAGGGTGTCAGGTTCAAATCCCAGTGGAGGCAAAAAGCACTAGGTCATTTCTTCTAATCTGCTTAAATGTTGGTGGACAGAGTTATCCGACACTTCTGTTGGTGAGAGGTAGCATGTATTCGGTGAAATGTTTCATTACACGTCCAGCATAAATAGGCTTCTGTTTTAGAACATCTTCTACATCTTTATTCAGTAGGCCCTAGTCAGGCAAAACAGACTATCTGCCAAGCTCCTCTTCTAGGTTTACGATGTAGGTTCTATGCCATAAAAAGATACTGGAACATTATAAAAAGCCAAATACATCGAGGACCCCTGAAACTTGACACCAACAGTGACCTATTGAACGCTATAACTTGTCACTATTGAAACTTAAGTGCTGACATGGCAGGACTTGTGTTTCACAGTTGAAATTCAGCGTGAAAATGAAACTCAATTGTGCTGACATAGTTACTAAAACAGACTTTTTTCTTCTCTTGAGAAAGAGAAGTCTTCCCCGGTTTTCTTCTTCTCTCTTTGTTATTTTTCAGCTAAAATAACCCAGAAATGTATCTAATCCATTCACAATTTACAATTCATTATGATACTTTCTCAGCGTTGTTCAGAAAGAATAGCAATTTGCTAATAAATCTAATCTCTTGTATATAAATTCCCTGCAACACTTGTTTGCTTCTTTTGCCTTTCTCCAATGATGAACTCCTTCTCTACCTTCTTGCTTAAAGTAAACTGCAACTGTGTTAATGAACCTATTAAATTTCTGGGTGTTTCAAGAGTAATAAGATAATAAAGTACTATTAAAAATTAGCATAACGGAGCACTCCATTATCATAACTAATTGAGAGAGAGATGGCATGACTTCTCTCTAAAAAGGAAATCCTTTCCATTTGTTCTTTGACCTTTTTCTGAAAATGATCTTTACGACGACCCTAGTTCCAGTTTCTTAAATATGGCTATTTAAATATTCTTCATTTTAGGTGAGAAATCCTTTGAAATATTAGATATCAGTGAAGATTGCAACAAATGGTTCATCTCACAGAACGAGGTAGAAGATTCACCAGTAAAATCAAGATTGATGGGGAAAATCTGTTTTGGTCTGTGATGCAATGCTGCAGGCTTCAATGGAGAAAGGAGGGAAGATTCGCGCTATACATACAAGGTGTTCTACAAAAACACCATTCATGGCAAATTTTTAATAATTGAAGCTGGTCTAGGGGGCAGGAGAAATGCCATTCTTATGCCAGAGAATGATTAGAACAAGGGATTGGGTGACACTGCAAACAAAATCAAATGTTTTCTGGGGAACTCTTTCAACTTGGGATTCTTGCTAACAGCCCAATGATCATATTAGAGGCTGCAAATTCTCCACTCCCCAGACCCACTCGTGGGATTATTCGGGGTATGATGTTGTTGGCCAACATTAGGTGAGCAGGATGTTGTGAATATGCCATACAAAGTTCATTCCAGTTATGCAGCTAAATGTGAAAACACCCACTATCTTTCAATATGCCTTGTGGGTCGTTTCAATGCCACCTTCCATCAAAATCCCAACCCTGATGCGATCCAGAAGTGGTTCTTAAACTGGTAGACTGTAACGACAGATCTCAAAGTTACAGTTCTTATTCACAACATATTCCTTTTTGATTTTCCCTTGAGACAGGAGGTAGCGTGAGTAGTGGCCGGCGATGGCTTTGGAATGACCGTCATCTCTCTCTTGAGTGGTGGTCTTTGGTGTCGGGCTCAAACATGACCAGCAACACATATGGATCAAGGCCTTCTGAATTACTCTTCATGCATGGTCCATAAATACCTTTCGTACCATTGGCAATCTTCGCAGTGGTTTCAAAGCCATAGATGAAGATACAAAGCACAAAAAACACTTCCCTGGGCCATGATTTGTGTCAAGAATTTCACCACTGATCCTCCTCGTGAATTGGATTTTTTAATGGGGTATTGGAGTTATGATATTTTGATCTTTGCTTATTATGCTCAGGTTAGATTGAAGAAAAATGGCGAGGAAGTTCCCCAGGAGGGGACTGACGGCTCTGCTTCCTCGAGCCCACTAATAAATGCAATGCCACTTTGTAGCAAGCACATGGGTGGGCGACTGGGGGCGCGTGGCTGCTTCAATTTCAAATATCATTGCTATCTTACAGCTCAACAATATCAAAAGAGCCCTAAAAAATGGGGCCAGGTCTCAGTGGTTTATTAAAAGGAAGCAACCAGAAACCTATTGGTGGAAGGCTATTGGACTCTTTAACAACCCAATCTGAACCCCAACCTCCTGGCTCTTAATGCTGTTTGAGTTTTGGATTTGAGGATGTATATCAGCTCTACTGCTGAGGCATGTCTTAGACGTATTTACTTTTGTCAAATGAGTACAGCTCCAGAGGCACCTCGGCTAGCAAGTCTCTAGTTTCCACGGTGCAGCTTCATATTCATAACACTGCGAACAACACCCCCCCACCCCCCACCCCCCAAAGAAACAAACAAAGGAAAGCCAAAATGTACAGTGTGATCTATCTCATCTATTTTACCGCTGTTCTTTTTTCTTGTTTTTCTTATTGTCCTTTTTCTTTCAGATGTTCAGCTGGAACCATGGTTTGGATCTCAATATGTGGAAAAAGATATTCCAACTTCTCTATTTGAGTTATGGAAGGACCCAACAGAAGTTGATGTCTGCTTACATCTTCCTGCGAGGAATGAGTTTGTTCCATCTGATTTTTCAATACGTGCTGGGAAGGCTATGTGTCACTTGGAAAATGCAAGACCAAGATGCATACTTGATGAACCACTGATGAAGATCTGGTACAAGCTGGATAACACGTTTAAGCTTCCTCGTGCCAATACATATTTCCGTATTACACTGAGAGGGGGATACAGTAATTTGAAGAACGCTTTGCTGACTGAATTATTTATTCACCTTCTAAAAGATGAGCTGAATGAGATTATATATCAGGTTATTTGCTTGATTATTGCCTTCTGCAAAGATGAACGGCTTTAAATAATTCATTTACCTGAGAACTATCAAGAGCAGCTGCAACACAGTCCAAATTCGTTTACTAGTGGTCTTTTTAGCCATTGAATTTCTAACATTCGTTTTGTGTCATTTTGCTGTTAATGTTGTGTCTGAATGCAGGCTAGTGTGGCGAAATTGGAAACTTCTGTTTCTCTATATGGTGACAAGTTGGAACTTAAGGTCTATGGTTTCAATGATAAGCTTCCAGTACTTTTATCAAAGGTTTTGGCAAAAACAAAATCATTTTCGCCAAGGGATGATCGCTTCATGGTATATGCAAATTCTTTGAATATACTTCCCTTGATATGTTCTCCTAGATATTGCTTGTTCTCTTGTTTAAATCTTATACAACAACGCACCCAGTGTACTTCCACAAGTAGAGTCTGGGGAGGGTTGAATATCAAGGAGGGAATAAAAGGGGGAGCGGAAAAGGATGTTCTCAACAGTCGCTTCAACTACTGAAATTCTTGAGTCCCTGTTTACCTATCAGAAACAAAATAAAATGATGCAATTTTTGTTTTTTTGGGTTAAAGGTAGAAAATGTAGTAAGAAGTTCACCATTCTTTTATTAGTCTATGCTTGAGGACTGAAAGGATAGTTTTTTGATGATCACATACTGTTTGATTTTTTACTTACTCATTCACTGTCTCCTCTTTGTGAGTGTATCATGTATGAACCTGAGTTCAGTTGAGGCCTAAGTTACATGTACTTCTGTTGATAATTAGCTAGTAAGGTGCTTGTAAATGGGCATGTGTGTTTACAACCACTATTTGGTGGATGTCAAATGGGAGTGTTTATGACCACTATTTGTTGCTGAAGAACTTTTTGGCCCATTTGCATGATTGGTAACTGTTTAGCATCTTTGCATAAGCTAAAAGCATTACATACTTGACCATTTTGGAACCTTCTATGTCTGCCA
Organism: Solanum virginianum; assembly: GCA_000787875.1. Classification (NCBI taxonomy): domain Eukaryota; kingdom Viridiplantae; phylum Streptophyta; class Magnoliopsida; order Solanales; family Solanaceae; genus Solanum; species Solanum virginianum. The sequence continues at coordinate 34,535 of DF357870.1, read as the reverse complement.
TGATGATTTTAGTATAAACGAGATTTAGATGCTTTATTTCTTGAAATAAGGGTGAAGTTTGACAGGTTATCAAGGAAGATATGGTAAGAACTTTGAAGAACACCAACATGAAGCCCTTGAATCATTCATCATACCTGCGACTGCAAGTCTTGTGTCAGAGCTTCTGGGACGTGGAAGAGAAGTTGCTCTTGTTAAATGACTTGACTCTCACTGATCTGAAAACCTTCATTCCAGAGCTTCTTTCCCAGGTGTGCCAGTTAAAGTTATTAATCTTTAGGCGATTGTCAATTGTCATCATCTTATTGACAGTTATCTGTGAAGGTCTTGACATTTTTATGAGCCTTACTTTTTTTCAGAATGATGATGGTGTAGGTGAATGGTTGTGTATATATGCAACTGTTAGAATAGGAGTAGTAACAAGAATAGTATATAGAATCTATCGGGATAAGATTGTAATGTAGTGTCCTAGTTGAACCAGGAGTTTAATGTAGTGTCTATCTTAATGAAATAAAGTAGATACACAAGTCAATAATATTCTTCTCCAATGTTTTTCTCATGGTATCAGAGTCTCTCCTATCTTGGTAGAGAATAATTAAAAAAGAATCTGCAGTCGGCAGACAATTAGAACTCGTATAGCCACCTATTTGGCCAATGATTGTGTTAGCAAAAGTTGGGGTGCTACTATATGCATGAAAATAATCATGCTTTGAAAGACTGATTTAAGAAGCATCCAGGAAAAAGAAAGTAGTCACCGTGCTTCTTTTGGTGGCTTGTTAGATTTGATTTTGTGTAGCACCGTGCATCTCTTCGGTGTTTACTTTCTCATATATGATTTTGCATAGCATTGTGCATTTTTTCAGTAACTACTTTCTCATTATTTGATTGTATAGTACCATGCATCTTTTTGGTGACGACTTTCTCATTATGATTTGCGTAGCACCGTGCATCTTTCTGGTGACTACTTTCTGATATCTGAGTTGCGAAGCACCGCTTGTTTTTCTCATGACTCCTTAGATCTGCTTTACGTAGTTCTGTGTGTCTTTTTGGTGACTCAGATGTGACTTACGTAGTTCCATTTTTCGTTAGTGTTATGCGAAAACCAACACCGCCAAAGAGGTACAGTTCTCCCTATGACCAAACCACAACTACCACCGCTGTGAATTGACCTCACATGCACCTCCATGTGCTGGCTCGTGACCCTATTCCGGATAGCTTTTCGGTGGCTTTCTTGTTCAAAATCTACTCGTCTCTTTATTTCGAGACGACCCATATATTTTATATCAGTTTTCGGTAGTTTTTCAGTTTCTTCTCTCTTAATTGAGGTCTGGGTTGCCCAAACATCCAATATATTCCTTTTTAGTTTTCTTGCATATATCTTCATCAAATTCCTTATTGGTTCGTATTAATCACCTATGTAACAAGCTTGATACATATGTCCTCTATGCACCAGCTTGATGGGAGTGTCAGAATAGGAGTAGGAACATATATAGTATATAAAATCCAGCTTAGGATTGTAATGTAGTATCCTAGTTGGAGAAAGTTTCTAATGTGGTGTATATCTCAATGTAATAATGTAAATACACAATTCAATAATATTTTTCTCCAATGTTTCTCACAGCAACAATTAAGTGGTTTTATATAAGCTAAAAAGTTGAATGGGAAGGCCTTTTTTCTTGAAACTGGATGTTCCTATAGTAAGCAAAAGAAAGGATTTAAGTTTTGGTATCATGTTTATCGTTTTGCTACATGTTGCCTTGAAATGACTCAGATGGATAAATAAACTAAGAAATGATACAGAGGGTTACTTGCCAAAATATATAACTGAAGATACTATTTATTACTATATCCTAACAAAAACTGATTAGAGTTTAACCAGTGAGATGCATAATCTGAGTGCTTTTACTATGCTTCTAGTGATTGACTCTTTGACTATCCTTTTCCATATTGTTTTTGCTACTTGTGTAGCTCTTGTTTGATGATAAATCCTTTTGGAAAGGAACAATACTGGTTACATAGTTTTAGGTTGTCAATATTTACCAGACATATTTGGAAACTGGAAGATCCACAAGCTGGAAATGAATTTAGGTCCCTAGGAAATGAGCAAACCTATGGTCTTTTGGGTTCTCTCGGCTGTGAAGATCAGAGGGTAATGGCATTTATGGTAAAAATAAAAGTCACTAGCAGAATGCTAAATATAAAGAGGGCCCTCTGCTGAGGCTGGGGTTCGATAACTACAGTAGCTGTATGCTTCAAAGAAATGAAAAGTGTCCAACAAATGTACAGGTATTTCGAGTACCTAATTCGAGCCTGGCAATAAATTATGAGCCACTTTTTGGTCCATCTATTTGTTGACTTATATATGCTGACATGGTGTTTTACACAGGTTACACTTCACACTATCTGTCATCTTGTGCCCTGTGATGAATTTCATTAATATACAGTATTGAGGCAATCATTTGTCACTAACCTCTTTATTATTGCAGCTATATATTGAGGGACTTTGCCATGGCAATTTGCTGGAGGAAGAAGCACTCAGCATATCAAAAATATTTAGAAGTAACTTCACTGCGCAACTGCTACCATTTGAGATGAGGCATAAAGAGTATGTCATGTGTCTTCCAACGGCTGCTGATCTAGTCAGAGATGTCAGAGTAAAAAATAAACTGGAAACAAACTCTGTGGTTGAGGTAATTAAGATGATTCTTTATATATAACTAGTGAAATCCTACAAGTGAGATTTGAGGAGGGTGGAGTGTACACAACTTTATGCTTACCTTATAAAGGTCAATAGGCGGCTTCTGATATGTGCATATATGTGTGTTACAAACACATACATATATATACATACACATACATACATACACACACACGTACATATACACATATATGTGTATATGTATGTGTGTGTGTATGTATGTATGTGTATGTATATATATGTATGTGTTTGTATATATATATATATATACATATATATGTATATATATATATACAAACACATACATATATATACATACACATACATACATACACACACACACACATATATATGTATATATATATATATATATACAAACACATACATATATATACATACACACACATACACAC
>DF357870.1:10928-31324 GCA_000787875.1 Solanum virginianum | reverse complement strand
TAACCCTGGAAATGGACTCCTAAAGTTATGAGACATACACACACACACATACATATACACATATATGTGTATATGTACGTGTGTGTGTATGTATGTATGTGTATGTATATATATGTATGTGTTTGTATATATATGTATATATAGTAAGTCCCTTATATATGTATGTATGTGTATGTGTATATATATATGTATGTGTATGTGTATATATGTATGTGTATGTGTATATATATATGTATGTGTATGGGTGTATATATATAGTAAGTCCCACATCGTCCCTTTATATGGCCTTGGCCAATCCTCCATGAGTTAGCTTTTGGGGTTGAGTTAGACCCAAGAACAATTTCCTTCTATTGGTATAAGAGCAGGACCTATCCTAATTACATTTCCAACGCTGGGCCCCTCATTTTAAATTGCCCACACATCTGATGTCCATCCTTGGGCGTGAGTACGGGTGTGAAGAAGTCATACATCAGCCCTTTTAAGTGATAGATGGTCTCCTTTTATGGTCTTGGCAATCCTCCTTTTATGAACTAGCTTTTGGGGTTGAATTAGGGCTAAGGTCCATTATATATCTTCTTTTCAGTTTGTTCAGTTCTTCCTGCAATCCAGTGAATCTTGAGACTAACCTGTTTTCTTTGTCTGCAGCTGTATTTTCAGATTGAACCTGAAGAAGGCTCTGCATTGGTAAAATTGAAAGCAGTTATAGATCTCTTTGATGAACTTGTGGAGGAGCCACTTTTTAATCAGCTAAGGTATAATGAGAGTGTTCACTCTTGTATGAGCACCTTTGAGACTTCAATAAGTACTGTGACTGCAGATATATCATCTGATTCTTCTCAATCTCCATGCTGTCCTAATAGAGAGAGTTGAATTAAAAACAACTTTCTTGTGATAAGTGTTACAACTCACATTCTGTGAATCTGACATACTTTATGTGGCTGTTGTATTGGTGTCCAGGCTTGCATGTAATTTTTCTATTAATTCCTTTTAATCCTGACCCACCTAATGTTACTCCAGTCAAGTGTTCTCCTTTCATGTGTCTTTGATGTTTTCTGATGGGGCCTTTTCTTGATTTGCTTAACATGTTTCGTTACCTCCTTTACACTGAGCGACACATCTTCAAGTTTTCTTATGTTTACTCCCTCCGTCCCAATTTATGTCGCATCCTTTGACTTGACACGGTGTTTAAGGAAAAAAGGAAGACTTTTGAAACTTGTGGTCTAAATTGATTCTTAGATATTTGTGTGGCTGAAAATCATTTCACTAAGGGTAAAAAGAGAATTTTAAAGGTAAATTTTTTCCAATTAGAGTAAGGTGACATTTTTTTAGGGACGGACCAAAAAGGAAAGGGTGTCATATAAAATGGGACAGAGCGAGTAATAATTTTAGGATAGCTTTTAAAGCCGCTTCCTTTAACTTTAAGGAACTGTGTGCTTTGGTCCTGGTAATGTATGAAGCGGCAAACATGTCCATAATGTGTTCACACTTGTGATTACCATAAGGATTACTGTTATTTTATATTAAGTCTTACCTTTTCTTCTCTGAAATAGGACCAAGGAGCAGCTTGGTTATGTTGTTGACTGTAGTGCACGTGTAACATATCGTATAATGGGGTTCTGTTTCCGTGTTCAGTCATCTGACTATGATCCTATCTACTTACAAGGGAGGATTGACAACTTCATAAATGGTGTGGAAGAATTGCTGGTAATGAATTTTTGTTTTCTTAAGTGGTTCATGAGTTGCTCCTAATGCTCTGTTTAGCTACTTGCTTTTTGTTCTGCTTATTTAGATAGAATTTTATAGTTTTTGCTCTGAAATGCCTAATGTGATTCATTAGTAGGTGTTTGTCCCAAATTTGTATATTTGAAAATTTAGTTTGTGCCAATGGTTGAGTGCTGGGGATGAATAGGAACATGTTTTCAGGGCTGCAATTTGTGATGTTGAATTTCAAGACACATTAATTTAATTGTTTTTCAACCGACAGGACGGCCTCGATGATAAATCTTTTGAGAGCTACAGAAGTGGGTTGATAGCTAAACTTTTGGAGAAAGATCCATCGCTCGCATATGAAACTAATCGCTTTTGGGGTCAAATCACTGATAAGAGGTATTTGGTCTATGCTATCATGCACAATGCTGGAATATCTAAAATATCGCCTATTAACTACGAGAGTTTAGAAATGTGATTATTCATTATTTGCATTATAATAGTTTCTGGGATTTAATATCATTGTAATTATTGTGGACATGTAGAATCATGTAAAAACTTTTCAAGTCTCCACAAAGTAGAGTCATCAATATGGGCTAGGCTCGTTGGGCCGGCCTGGCCTAACCCGTGATTTAGCAGGGCTGGGCTACGATTTTTGGAGCCCATTTAAAAATGGGCTTTTTAGCCTGGCCTGAATAAGCCTGTTGATTTGTGGGGCTTTTGCAATATGGGTTGGGCCGGCCCATGGGCCGAATTAAAACATAATTAAAAATAAAAATAAAATAGAATATTAAAGATAATAAGTGTCCAAACTCAAAGTTCATTTAAAATTTTTAAATATTAAAAGTTTGATAGAAACTAAATATTAAGTTTGAAATTATCGTTTGATTTCATGAAGTGGACAAGTGTTGTTGGACATCTTAAAATAGTATAGTAGACAAGTAAAGATGAATGGATGGAATAATAGTAATACTAATACTATGTAATATTGTCTTGTCACCATTTATTTTAATATGTTTAAATTATAATTTAATTTAAAAATCTATTAAAAAAATATAAGCATAAAAATGTGGGGCCCGGTAAGGCCCGCGGCCCACGTACAAATGGGTTGGGCTAGCTATTTTCTAGCCCATAAAAAAAGGGGCTAGCCCGGCCTGGCCTGTCAAATTCCAAAGCCTGTAAGGGCTATCCCGGATGGGGTGGGCCGGCTCGTATTGACACCTCTACCACAAATCCTTGTTACTTAACGAGTATGCCAACTAATTGTAAGCTGTAATCATAATGTGGAAGCTTAATACATTTTTGTTATGGTGTTATGTTAGCACGATTTGTTATTACTCCATTCAATGTTATTCGGTGTTTGATTGTCATGGTGTTTTAGAATGAATGACTGACTTTTGAAACTTAAGGTCTAAAACAATTCATAGATATCTATGTGACCATAAATCATCTAATTAAGAGTAGATAGGGATAGAATGGAAAGTTGAATGATAACTCCTTTTCTAGATACAAAAAGATATCATTTTTTTTGGGATAAGACTCAAAAGGTGTGTGCCACATAAAATAGGATGAAGAGAGTAATATAGTAGTGTGTGAAAGAGGGTAACTGTACTTTGCCAAATTGTGCAACCGTTAGTGGAGTCAAAATTTTGTTCAAAGAGTATTACAATTTAAAGAAGTAAAATCATGTAGAAGCCAAGAGTGTCAATATGTAATATATACACATGAAGAAAATATTTGCACCTAGCTAACCAGTGTAATTTTTCGAAGAAGGGGTATTGACACCCCTCCGGTGAATGTGGCTCTGCCACTGTGCGCAACCTGTCAACTCATATGGTGACAAAGGAAGCTTCTCCATTGATGGTGATGATATGGAAGGGTCATAGACTTGCTTCTGGGTCTAGCAAAAATCGGGAATATGATGCAAGCTGAGATGCTAGGATGGATATCTATGACTGTTGGTTTGTTAACAAAGAAACTAAGAAAATAATTGAGAATGATTTTGAGAGGAAAAAATACTGCAGTGTTGTCAAAGAGAATTATTTTACTACTCCCTCCGTCCCATTTTTATGTGGCACCCTTTGATTGGCATGGTGTTTAAGAAAAAAGGAAGTTTTTTAAAACTTGTGGTCTAAAATCATTCTTATATATTTGTGTGGCTGAGAATCATTTCATTAAAGGTAAAAAGAGAATTTTAAAGGTAAATTGTTTTCAACTTGAGCAAGGTGACGTTCTTTTTGGGACGGACCAAAAAGGAAAATGGTAAAAAAGGAATTTTAAAGATAAATTGTTTCCCATTAGAGTAATCTGACATTCTTTTTGGGACGGACCAAAAAGGAAAGGATGCCGCATAAAATGGGACGGAGGGAGTAATAACTTACGGACATACATTTATAGCTATAAATTTTAACTAGAAAATAGAAAAATATGCTACTTATGTTATCAATAAAATTCAAATAATAATAGAAAGAGACTAATATGTAAATCCAAGTCACATAGGACTCTAATAAAATAATTTAAAAATTCTAAAATTTAGCTACTGAATTTCTGTAAAAAAAAATTATTTTAAAGAAAATGTAGCTAGTTATTTTATTTCTGCAATATCCTAGGACATATCTTCAACACTCCCCCTTGGATCAAGAATTGTAGATTTCAATTTCATCTGAAATTGACCTTATGAATAAATCTGCCAATTCATCTTTTGTCTTGTAAGGCTTGTAAACAGTTCCAAGAAACAACCTCTCTACTTCTATGAGGTAGTGGTAAGGTCTGCGTAGATTCTACCCTCCCCAGATCCCACTTGTGGGATTTCAGTGGGTATGTTGTTGTTGTTGTTGTCTTGTAAGGCTTGTGCACATCTTCTGGTGGATTAAATAAGAAGTTTTTACTTCTCATTTCAACTTGTAAAATTTTTTGCTTATTGGAATCAAAGATTCGACAATATTTGTCTCCAAATGATAATATAAATCCTTTTTCCATTAGCTAGCCAACACTCAATAAACTTTTATCAATATCAAGCATGTAAAAAACATATGAAATTATTTTTGTACCCGAATTTTGACTTGGGTAGCTGTTTCATTTTTTTGAAATTTTTTTTTGCAAATCGCAGCTTTATGACCAAGTTGTTTGCAGCTCTTGCACTGTGCATCTGGTCTGTTCCAACATTTATATGGAGGATATCCATTTTTGTCACAGTGCTGACAAGGTGGGTAATTCTTCAAGAATTTACCCTTGCTTTGAGTTTTGTGATTGGTTGCTAATGCTTTTTCAACCATGTCATCTTGCCTCATAAGTCTTCGTTGCTCTTATGCCTGCAATGTATTTAATAGTTCTGCAAGGTAATCTTGGGCAAATCTTTTTTATTTTCCAAGGTAGTCATAAATACTTCACATCTTTCAGGTACTGTAAGAAGAATTTTTTCAACAATTCTTGAATTTTTAAATTTTGTGCCAAGTAATCGTACCTTGTAAACAATGTCTAGAAGTCGGTCTGAATATTCTTTGACAGTCTCAGATTCCTTCATTTTTTCTAAATGGAATTCCCTTGTCAAATTTAACACTTTCCTACTCCTTATTTTTTCATCTCATGTGTATTCTTCCTTCATATAATCCCAAATTTCTTTTATTGATTTGAGAGCTATAACTCTCGTGAAAATTGTTGTAGACACCAACAAACAAAATTGCTTTAGCTTTTGATTTTCTTATTTTGTTTTCTTTTTGGTTTTTGATCTGGTTCACCGTGAGATTATTGGACAACGGAAGAACATCATAATCCTCTTCCATGGCCTCCCAAAGATCTAAAGCTTTAAGTTAAGTCTCCATTCTTACTGTCGAGAGATGATAATTTTCACCATCAAAAATAGTAGGAGCAATTTGAGAAAAACTATTTTCGGAATTCATCTCTCACAGGTCTCTCAAGAAAATGGCTCGGTTACCAATTGTTGGTTTTTTAACAAAGAAACTAGGAAAATAACTGAGAAAAATCTTGAGAGGAAAAAGTACTGTAGTGTTGTCAAAGGGAATTATTTTGTTAATAATCCACATACATTTATAGATATAAATTCTAACTAGAAAATAAAAAAATATGCTACTAATTTTATCAATAAAATTCAAATAAAAATAGAAAGAAACTAATATCTAAATTCAAGCCACATGACTCTAATAAAATAATTTAAAAATTCTAAAACTTACCTATTGAATTTCTGTAAAAGAAATCTTTTAAAGAAAATGTAGCTAGTTATTTTATTTCTACAATATCCTGAAACATATCTTCGACTTATGTCACGGAATCCCCTACTGCACCCACGTCAATCCAACTCAATTTGGGTGTGGATGTGTCCTCAAGGAGATGACTGAGTGGTTGAGGAATAACAACCTGGAGGTAGTTTCAATTCCTAGGTGTGACACTCAGTATGTGTAATGTAGTAGTTTGCCCTGTCAATCAGTTGAGGTTCGACAAGTTGACTCAAGCACCATCATGTAAAAAAAAAATAGAATGTAGGTGTGGAATAAACACTAGATTTGATCTATTCACTTAGGTACGTTGTCTACAATTATGGCTGAGAAGCCTAGGTTGGCTGGGTATTCTGGTTTCAATTTATGGGTTATACATAAATACATGTAAGAGGGTATTCAAAGGTGCTTTTATCTGGATATCTGTCAGGTTCTGATGATCGGTTGGTCACAAATTAGTGAGAGCATGTAGGTTTATGGAGATGATCTAAATCACTATCAATGCAGGATTGATGGTGCTGTCTGTGTATATTGGATGCTCTGATATTATCGTTGTGACAAATTGGCTTGGGAAGGAATTAGCTTAATTCAGCTCCAAGCAGCTCGCCTTTTGGTTTGTCTAAAAAAAGTGTGCATGTTTTATGTATTTATTCATTGCTTAAAATATTAAATACATACATCTTTCCCAAAAAGGGTTTAAATTTAACAGTATGGCTGCGCTAGTATAGCCATAACCAGCAGAAAGTGCTTCTGCTTCTAATTTTGTGGCGTCCAGTCCAGAATGGTGCAGAAGAAACTTTGCAATTTGCCCTGCAACTGTGGAGAAACATTTCACATGATGGCAGTTAAACTTGTAAAAAGTGAACCATTGTTGTCAAATGTGATAGAAAAAGAAATAGCTTTAAGTTTACTGTGCACCTCAGCTCTGTTTTACTGATGTTCCAGGTACATGTTTGAAATGTCTGAGAAAGAAGCAGAGGAGCTGCGGAGCATCCAGAAAAGTGATCTAGTTGAGTGGTATCACACCTATTTAAGACGACCATCTCCCAAGTGCCGGAGACTCTCTGTTCGGGTATGGGGTTGCAACACCAACTGGAAAGATGCTGATTCACCTGTAGCATCTGCTCAGGTTATCAAAGATGTTACTTCCTTCAAGAAGTCAGCCAAGTTCTATCCAAGCCTATGTTGAAAATTATAAAATTTGTGTCATTTGTTTTGGCTAGACATTTAGTCTTTGAGGTTTGAATTACCTAGGATCTTCATCATAGGAAATATGGAAGACTTAGTTTAATAAATAACTGCATTCATAGTTGGAAGTTTGTAGTGCATGTTGTAAGATATGTAGCCTTGTTTCTTGGGATTCCATGTGGGATTATTTGTATTCAAGATGAGCTGATGTGTCAGTGTGGACATTACTCCCAACTCCCTACTTAAGGACGTGTGTTTAATGTTTAGCTGATAATTGGACAATGGATTAACCATCCATGTAATGCTGCGTGATATAACATGAGAACAAAGTGAGATATCTTTCTCCATTTCATTTTTGTGTTGGGAAAAGGATTGATGATATACAACCTATTTACCAAAGTAAAAAGTTTTATGTTGCATGAATCTTCCCTTTATTTTCTCGAAACACGAATTGTTGTTATTGGTCATGTTACACATCTTTCATTTGTATGGTGACATGAAAGTTGAAGCAAGCTAAACTATTAAAATTTATCTGCTTCTCCAATTAATTAAACGAGAGAAGTAGCAAATCTTTAACCTAACGTGGTGGTCCTTCCCTTTGTCACGTGTTTTTTTTCACCTCACTTTTTGTTAAAAAAAAAAAATTGATCGTTTTTGAAAAAAAAAAGAAAAGAGTTTTTTCAATTAAAGTGATGCTTTGAGAAGGGATTATTTATTAATTAAGAGTCGTCACTTGAAAGTTGTGCCTAATTCGTGATATGGTCTTGCAAGGGAAGGTCAAGGAAGCTGCAATTGATGAGGAGGGCGTTCTGAAGATTAAGGGGTGGGTATGTGTGCTCCATGTTGATGATTTGATTCAGACTATTCTTGTAGAAGCTCATTGTTCGAGGTACTCCATACAACTTGGTGTAACCAAGATGTATTGTGATCTGAGGCAGCATTATTGTTGGAGTAGGATGAAGCGTGACATTGCTGATTTTGTTGCTCAGTATCCCAATTGTCAGCAAGTATGAGCATTAGAGGCCTGGAGGAACTCTCCAAAGAATGCCTATTCCTGAATGGAAGTGGGAAAGGTGTCATGTACTTCGTGGTTAGTCTTCCAAGGACATTGGGTAAGTTTGATTCAATATGGATGATCGTTGACAGGTTGACCAAGACTGCGTACTTTATTCCGGTAAAGGTGACTTATAATGCAGAGAAGTTATTTAAACTCTATATCAGTGAGATTGTTTGTCTGCATGGAGTTCTGATTTCCATCATATCAGATAGAGGTACACAACTTTTTTCTAACTTTTGGAGGACCTAAGCTAGGTACTAAGTTGGATCTTAGTATCGCATTTAACCCTCAGACTGATGTACAGTTCGAAAGAACAATTCAAGTGCTGGAGGATGTGCTTCGTGCATGTGTGATAGATTTTGATGGTCACTGAGATCGATTCTTACCTTTAACAGAGTTTTCATATAATAATAGGTATCGCTCGAACATTGACATAACTCCATTTGAAGCAATTATATGGGAGGAGATGTAGGTCTCCCATTGATTGATTTGATGCATTCGAGGTAAGATCTTGGGTACTGATCTTCTAAGGGAGTCATTAGAGAAGGTAAAATTGATTCAGGAGAAACTTCTTGCAGCACAAAACAGACATAAGAAGTATGTAGACCGAAAGGTCAAGGATATGATGTCCGTGGAGGGAGAGCAAGTATTATTGAAGGTTTCACCCATGAAGGTTGTGGTGAGGTTTGGTAAGCGAGGTAAGCTCAGTCCAAGATATATTGGACCATTTGAAGTTCTTAAGCGTGTGGGAGAGGTGGCCGATGAGTTGGCTTTGCCTCCAGGTTTGTCCGGAGTAAACCCAGTGTTTCATGTGTCTATGCTGAAGAAATATCATGGTGATGGAAACTACATTATTCGCTGGGATTCGGTCCTACTTGATGAGAATCTGTCTTATGAGAAAGAACTTGTAGCTATCCTAGATAGGGAGGTCTGCAAGTTGAGATCAAAGGAGATTGCATCAGTGAAGGTCCAGTTGAGGAGTCCACTTAGGAGAATGAGACAGATATGCGTGGAAGATATCCACATCTTTTTATTGAGTCAGGTATTCGTTCTTACCCTTTCAGTTCTTTTGACCGTTCGGAGAGGAGCGATAGGTAAAATTGGTATTTGAGAAATAATTTTTTTTGTTTTATTCCCGTAAATGATTTATTTCATAATTTAAGTTGAGGGGTAATTTTAGATAGCTAATGTAATTAGTGGACTAAAGTGGTAATTTATATAATACCCGATGCCACTTAAAAAGTGTTAATTAAAATAATAATTTAATAGATTTTATGACTTTTAACACAGAAATAAAATAAAGAGGTGAAGAATAAGTGTTTGAATGATTGACGTGTGGCGTCAACCACAACACTAAGAGAAACAGAAAGCGTGACTTCGAGGTGAGGAAATTTCAACCTATGTTTGCTAGTCTATATATTAATTTCTGGGGAGAAAACTGATCCTTTAATTCTTCCTATGGTGAACTTACGACCTCAAAAGTTGAGAGGAAGATGTGATTTTGGTTTAAAAGTTTAGGTCAGTGACAGTAACTTATACATGAACGTTTTGTCTTATTCATGCCACTGAACATTGTGTTAGCTTGCTAATCACCCTAAGGGAAGGTTGCAGTGATATTATTTTTAAAACATGATTGGAGGTTGCGAATTAGCTTGGTGTTTGGAACCATCGAATAAGTCCTCTGCAATTTACTTATACTATATGTTATCATGTGAACCTAGAGATTTCTAATGGAATTAGTCTCAGTGCCGTCTCGATCATAAAGATCACTAAAATAACCTCAATTTTTTTGGGGCCCTCACTTTCTCCCTAAGATGTATATATATGTGATATTGTTAAAAGATTTTCGTGTATTGATAATTTTAAAAAATTGAATAGAAAATATAAAATAAAGATCCTTTTAATAATTTAGAAATGAAATAATATTTAGTTAATTGTAGCATCATTTCTTATGTAGCTATTTATTTTGTTGCCTCGTATATTATGACAGTTAGCATAAACCAATATTATTATTCTTATATTTACTTTTTTTTAAGGGAAAGGAACATATATATACATTTTAAGGAGAATAATAATTCATCTATTGTTAATAAAAGTTTTAAAAGATGTTTATTCTTCCAAATTTTTTTATTTCCCTTTCACTATTTTTATTATCTCATTATTGAATATTCTTAAGTCTTTCAAATGGTCAGACTTTCTACATTATAGAAAATTTATTATTATGTGTTTATAAAAAGATCAAATTTATTTTTTCGTATCTTCTTCAAATTTCAATCAGTAAAATTAATCAACACTACTTTAATATCACTATATTTACTTATTCAGCACAACACTATTTCAATATCATAATATAAACTTTTCAAAATTTTGAGTTAGGTTTTATTATTCTAATTCTGTTATTGTTTATATTCTAACTTCATATTATCCGCGTATATCTTACTTTCGGATCTCATTTATAGGATTACACTTAGTATGTTATAATTATTCAATTTATATATGAGACCTCTCTGTGGAGTTCGACTTTAGGCCCCTAAACTTGTCGAGACGACCCTGATTGGTCTGTATAGTTATGGTTATATATATACACTGTACATTATGATTTTCTGTGCTACTTTAGGACCTGTAGAAGTATATATGAACTTCGTAGTTTTGCCTATGTTTGACCAGTTTGTATGAACTTAGCTATGTATTACTTGCTGTAGCAAGAAGTCTCCAATTGCTTCTTGTCGTGAAATTGGAGTATTTCTTGTTGCCTAAAAAGATAAGTTGAGAGTGGGGAGAATATATTATAGGGTGTTTGTTAATGTTCTGGAAATGTGTTGATGTTAAAATATTAAAATATTGATTGTTTGCTGGTCATGGGAATATATAATTAAAGAGGGAGAAGAGGTGAGGCGCTCCATTCTGCAGTGACTTCATCCTTTGCGTATAATGCATATAATGATATGTTATATATTATATTGTGATATTTTATGATATTTGAAGGAATTAAGACTTAATCTCAAATTTAAAATTTAGGAATTAGATTATGGATTTTGAGTGAGTTTTGGGTCTAGGTTAGATATATAGAAATATGAGTATTTATTGATCTATTTGCTTATGAATATTATATATTTTATAGATTCGAAACGTTTTGAGGCATCGAGGAAAGGAGAAGTATTGGTGGATTAGCTAACTTGACTTTAGTTCATCAATTGAGGTAGGTTTATGGTTTGTTCTATCTAATAGAGTGACTCTTAATAGTGATTGATAGTCATCAACTAAAGTTGTAAAATTTTCTATGCATTTAATTGTTTGATTTGGTTAACTGATATGTTGTTGTGATTGGTCTGCAGTCCTAAGACATGAAATTCATAATCTTGAACTTGATCTATCAAAGTGATGTCTTGAATAAAGAAGGCTTGATAAAATATTATTAATTAAGTGAAAAGTAATGATAAAGAAGGAATGAATTAAATACATTTGGATCGGTATCACGTTTCGGCATGATATATATATAATTGGATCGGGGGTCACATTCCGACACGATATTATGGGATCGAGTGTCACATTCCGATACGATATATATTGGATCGGGTGCCATGTTCCGGCACGATAATAATAAAGAAAAATATTTCAACATAATTTAATATACTCAATTTTAAAGAATCTATCTTCCAAAAGAAACGTGATGTGGAGGCCTGAGTCCTCATGTGTATTATTGATATTGTTAATTGGTTATGTACTTGGTTCTTATCGTTGCCACACGTTAAGTATTATGGTTGATTTCCTGCTATTATTTTATGCATATTAATTTCTATTTTGAGTTGCCCGATGATACCTACTCAGTACATGTTATCCTGTACTGACCCCTACTTGTATTTTTCTTGTTTCGCTTTTGTGGAGTGCAGCGAGTGTTTCCACGACTTCGACTCGCCCTCATCTCTAGCTAGTCTCCAGCACATCGAATTCTAGGGTGCGCTATCCTCCTAGCTCGTGTCAAAATCTCTCGGTCATGGAAAAATGTCCTTAGTTTTCAAACATAAACAGTTTTATTCATTTATTTTGGTGTTGATATTCTTAGACTTGATAATTTAAAATTAGTGTCCTTGCTGTGATGACTTTCAAATTTTGTGGAACATTAAATAATAAACTAAGTAATTTTGGGTTATTTCTGCTTTATGAGTTTAATCTTTTGAACTGTTAATATAGATTGAGATTTATATGTCGGTTCGCCCACCTAATAGGATAAGTATAGGTGCTACTCATGGCTCGTTTTGAATCGTGACAGAGTGGGCCCCAAAAGACTACAGAAGGTGAAATAATCAATCAATTTGAGGCTCTTTTTATGAGTTGAATTAGTTTGTACTGTTCTTTATGCATGATATCCAAAAGACAGCAGCACATAAATATAGTAAACACTAAAAATACCCTTTGAGCAGCTGATTATACTTGGGTTTTTAAGGCAATAAAAATAACAATACATTTTTGAAAGCACAAATGTACATGCACATCAATGCAATCACTAAAGAAAATTCCTAAACTATAGTAGACAAGGAGTTCAACTCTCCTTTCTTCATAGATAGTAAGTATAGTAATAATAATTTCTTTCGTAGTTTCCTTTAAAAAATAATTAATTATATCTTAAGCATTCAAATTGATCAAATTTACCTTATAAAATGAAGTTTAAAAGAAAAAAGATATTTACTTTTTTTTTTCATGAAGCTTCATCAATGTAAAATACTTTTTAAAATCATAAAAAATAAATTATTTATGAGATTTAATTTCAAATACTTTGTATATAAATAATTAATACATTAAATAGTTTTATACTATAACTCAATTTAGATACACTCTCTATGTATTAAAATCAAACAATTACACTTCATGAACTATGAAAATTTTCCACTTATAGTTATTATAAATTTATTTATAACTAAATATATTAAAACTAGTAAATTTGCTTGCGCTTCGCGCGATCATTAAAAAAATTGTTAACTTATTTATTCAAATTCTATAAAAAGTAGGTTAGAGGAAATTTCAATATATTTCATTCAATTCTATCCACAATTTTAGAAACATTAAAAAATGTAAAATGTGATCTTGACATATGTATTCCTACACTTAGGTACAATGCGAAGGGCTTCCCTTTAATTTAAACTTTTAAGAAAAGGAAATGTGGAATTTTATCAAAGAATTTGTTCTTGTGGTGATAAGCTAGTATTGTTTTAACATTAATTGTTACTTTACTTCCTCCTTAGGTCATTAAATTGTTTAGTACCCAACTAAAATGGAGAGAAAAGAAGACATTGATATTTTCCTTTAGCAGCTTATGTCTCTAATAATTCTCTTACTCAAAGTTAAACATTTTCCTCTCCCCTATAAGATGCATCTTTTGGAATTTTAAATTTCAAAACATATGAATGCCATGAGCCTAAAGAAAACAGCTTATAAATGAAAAAATAGCTACAAATGAAGCCAATAGCTTATTATATGGATATTGTTAGATTTGCTGTATTCGGTGAACATACATTTCATTTCATAGAAATGAAGGAACATCATAACCTTTGCAAACGGGAAAAAAAATACAACATTCATCCTAAAAAGTATCAACAATACATAATCCTTAGAAAATAGGCACACGTAAATCTTCATGCAAGATATACTCTTGAAGTTTTCTCGTCCCCTTAGTCATTGTCATGAACATCAAAAAGATTCCCAAATTAGAATTCCTTAACACAAAGTTTATAATGTCGGCAAAATCCTATATTCGAACCATCACTCGCATTCAACATCACATTGTTCCTAGTATAGAGAGAGAGGGAATTTCAGGCATTTCTGCATATGGCAATTTTCAAGTAAAAATATATACTCTTTTTAGGTTTAGGAACCATGAAGGTGTTGATTCAGATCTCAATATGTTTTTAGTGTCAAGTTATTTGAGATCAATTTGAATGGTTGTCCAAATCGTAGACTGAAGGCGGTAGTGTAATATATACATCTACAGAATTCAATACAATTTTATGAGAAGACATCAACAGATGCCTATGGATTTTCGATCACTGAAACAATTCCTGCAAGCACATTCTTAGACCAAATACATACATTTGAAATCAATTTCTTTAATATTTCAATAACAGCAAAATCAGGCTAAGATCAAAGTATAAATTACTTGTGGTAATGGAGAAAGGCTAAAGGTTTAGGAAACGTTTCCAGCAACAAAAAGCATGAGGATAAACGGTAGAAGGAGCGTTTGATTTATTTTCAAGAGTGCCGTGTTATGACTTTTGGGTCTCTCATAGCTTTGGAATTTTAAAAAGTGAAAAGATTTGTACGAGTTTGGTAGGCGAGATGTACATTGTCTTTTATATATGATATAATTATCAAAGGACAAATTAAAACCATAAATAAAATACTTTTTTTTAAGTTATTCTGACGAAATTTTTATAAAAATAATAAAAATTATTTATGCATTTTATTAAAAGAAAAATTAATACTTTTAGAAAATATTAAATGATAAAAATTATTAAATAAGATATACCAATTATAATAATAAATTTCTTTCACTATCAATATGTATATTATATGTAAAAAGTTTCATTTATTTAGAATTTCTATTCTATACTAGGTCAAAATGGTCTTAGAAAAATAGCAAAACTATTATTGAAGAATGTAACTATAGGACTTTTATAATATAAAAAATGTTAAGTGTTTATTGTAAAGTAGAAAGGATGTATCATTAATAATTAAATCATCGTTTACAAATATTAATGTAATTAATTAGTGTCAACACTTTAAAGTATTTTGAGTTTTAACTGATATTATTGAAAAGTTTTCAAATTGTATTTCAAAAAATATTTGTATATGTGGTTTAAATTTATTTAAATATAATAATTCGTAAATTTACATAATTAGAGGTCATTTTAGTAACAAATATAAGTTGATTCTTAAGTTATCAAATCGTCATGACATGTAAGCACAAGACTACAACATCAACGAGTGAGTACTCTCTTAGATTGATGTTAACTAGGATCATCATTTATCATTTAAATATTTAATTTAATCTTTCTAAACATAATAATTGATAAATATGCAAATTTTGAACACTAATGTGTAATTATGTAGGATTGCTTTTAAATGAGATTGACACTAATAAACTGCATGATTTTTATAATTTTTAAAATTTGTAGATGTTTATCATATCTAATGTGCTTTGAGTTTTAATATTGTTCAACTAAGAAAATATTTATGTAAAATTTTCAAATAGCATATTGACTTTCCCTTATCCTACTTCTAAAGATAGATAAAAGAGATTTAAAATGAAAAATCATTGAAATTATCCTCAGAACATTATAAATAAAATCATGTAACTTAAATCATTACAAAAATGATTAAACTTTTACGTTGGCAATTTCAATAATTGCTTATTACATGTAATATTTAAGTAATAATCATACTTTAGATTTTTTTGAGATAAGTGTTAAAAATACACTTTAATTATTCCCTTTATTGAGTTTCATACCTAAACTACTGAGAGTGTGAGTTTCATACTTAAACTATCACTTATTAGTTTGAAAACATATCTCAATGGTGTGCTTAATACATTCTCTCTTTTATTTGAAAGAAAATGTCATGTAACATTCCACATGGATAAAATATTCCGCCTTGAGAAAAGTTAAATAACTAATATTAAGTAAATTAAAGATTAAAGTATTACTACCTCCCCAAAAAAGATTTTCTTTTAAATAAAGATTTATAAAAAAAATAAATTTAAATATGTTTTTCACCCCACTCCACCACCTTATTTTATAAAATATTTTAAAAATATCCAGACTTCATCCTATCTCCCACTTCTTCTTTTTTTTTTTTTTTAAATTGATATGATTTTTATTTAAAAAAAAAAGTAAAATCCTACCTCTCCTCATCTAACTCTCTAGTCGCTATTTATTTATATTTTCTAGGGGTGTTCACGTGTCGGTTTGGATTGGTTATTGGTGAAAATTAAAATCAAATCAACTTAATTCATTTTTTAAATTCTCAAAACCAAACAAACCCAATTATAATACACATTTATCGGTTTGTTATCGATTTTGATTTGGTTTGGTTCGATTATTCGGTTATTAACTATACACAAAAATAAAAGTAATGATACATTTAAAATGGAGAAAAAGTGACAACAATCCATTCAAAATGAAAAATAGTTAGAACGACTGATATTATAGAGTTTTCAATCACTAAATTTATTGTGATTTTTTTTAAAAATTCACCATTTTGGCCTAGAAGAAAGAGCTAGTGACATTTCTAGTCCCACCAAGAATTGTCATAGACATTCATGTACATAAAACTAATAAGATAAATATTCTCGTTTTGAGCATTTATACTTTCATAAGTAGATTAAAAAATAAAAATTATTTTTATAAATAATGTATTATGTATGTATAATTATAAAATATATGAATATAATTTGTCAGTTTGATTAAGTTATTTCTTCGATTTTTCCAAACAAATCCAAATCCAAACCCAAACGAAATACGATCGATTTTTAAAAAACTAAAACCAAACCAAATCAAAACCAAAAAATATTCGGTTTATTTAATCAACCTTATTGGGCTCAACTATTTGTAATTCCTGCTAAAATCCTAAGAGCATTTTACACAAATCCCATACTTTTTGGAGCTAATTTCACTAATACCATTTTTTTTAAAATTATCAAAATTTTTTTTTGATTAAAAAAATGAAACCAGTGATACATGTCGAAAAGGTAGGAGCATTAAGGGATTTTAACTATGATACATGGAGAAGTATGAATTGTAATTTATATCAATAAGTATTGCAGTTTTGTATCATTTAAGAAATTTTTATAAATTTTTAAAAGAGTTGGGATTATATGAAATTATGTAAACAAAAGTTGTATATTTCCGTAATTTTTTCATTATTGAGGCATATTGTAGAAGTTACATCTGGTTCGGAACTAACTCAATTACAAAGAAGGCTTTAATAGCATGGGACAAGGTGTGTCTTCCCAAATCAGCAGGTGGTCTAAACCTTATTAATCTCCAAATATGGAACAAGGCAGCAGTGGTAATTAAGGACATGCTGGGACTTGGCTCATAAAGCTGATAAGCTTTGGATAAGATGGATTCACAGCTTCTACATCAAGAATCATTAGATCATATCAGTTTCATTACCCCAACAGGCATCTTGGATGGTCAAGAAGATTATATCAGCCATAAACTTTCTAGAACAAACTCATCTCCTTAAACAGAGTAAAGTTACCATCAAGATGATTTATCTACAACTTCTTGGAGAGAGAGAGATCGAGTTTCTTGGAATGGTTTGATGTTTGCAAATATAGCAAAGACCTAATGTTAGATTCTCACTTTGGTTACAATTGCAAGACAAACTTCTGACTACTGATAGATTAACTACATGGGGCATAGAGGTTGATTAGAAGTGTAAATTCTGTCAAAGAGATTTGGAGTCGAGAGATCATCTATATGCATCATGCTTGTTCACTCAAAGCTTATTTCATAAACTACTCAACTGGATGAATCTAACATGTTATCGAGCTACTACTTGGGAACAACATTTGGAGTGGATTATCCAGCACACAAAAGGCAAAACACAGAATTCTCAAATCCTTAAATTGGTATATACTGAATATGTGCATGCAGTGTGGATGGAGAGAAACCAGAGAACCTTTGAAGACAAACAAAAGTAGTGGATAGAATTGCAAAAGAGATAAAATTTATGAGTAATATGAGAGTCTCAATAGCCTTTAGGGCTAAAATACAACAATTGATGTTTTAATATAAAGACTTGTAGAGGAATAATGTAGTATAATTAATTTGTTTTCTCCAGAAAGGGATAACAATTGTGCGATTGTTATGGGTTTGTAATGAAGCTCTTTGGCGATTAATAAAGTTTTAATTACCAAATAAATAAATAAACTATTTTTAAAAAAAGTTTTACAGCAAGCAAAATATACTTAAAAAAATATAAACTTCTTTAAAAACTTTTATAAAGAAACTTAAATTTTTTTAACAAAATGATGCCGGGGGGGGGGGGTGAGAGAAAGCGGTGAAGTGAGGTTAAAAAGTATTTTATATCTTATATTATAATTTTTTGGGGATTGTAATACTTTAATATTTGCTTTTAACTAATATTAATAATTTCTATAATTTTTTTCAAGGTGGAAGTTTTGTCCATGTGGAGTGTGATATGACCATTTTAAAATAAAAGAGAGAGTGTAATATACACACCAAGATGAAAGTGTAATAAAAAAGAGAGGTATGCTTCTCAAACTAATAAGTGATAATTTATGTATGAAACTCATACTATTAATAGTAATGATACTTTAGGTTTATTTTCTTATACTAATCTCCATCCCCCCTCCTTAATGTATCGATGTTTACCATATTTGAAATATTTCAATTTTGACAATTGTTGTTGAAATATTTTTAATTACATTTAGAATTATTTAATCATGTAGTTTAAATTTTTTAAAATATAATAATTTAATAAAAAATACATTATTTAATTACAGGTTATATTAAATGATTCAAAAGTTATCAATTAGGCATAATACATGAACACGAAACTACAACATCAATACATGATTCTTTTGAGTTGCTATTAGCTAAGGTCAATACATGACTCAATTTATTTATTTTAATATTTAACTAAAACAAAATTCACATAGGGGTATATTTGATCATCTTACTAAGTTTATGGGTGTCACGTAATTTTTTTAATATTTAATTTTAATCTTAAATATAACTTGTGTGGATCTATTTGCTTATCATTATACGGGTTTCTCATTTTTTTAAAAAATATTTTAAGTGTGAAAATGTGAGAAAGAAAAAGAAAGAGTAAGAATAAAATACAAGAGAAAAAAGAATGAAAAATAATTTAAATTATTTCTTTGTATTCATGTTATAATTTATTTTTTGTTGTTGTGAAAAATATTGATGCATCCACTATAGACTATACAAGAATATGAATGAAAAATAAATGTGATCATCTAGATAATACAATAGTAAATTCAAATTAGTTGTCGAATTAAAGAGGACAAAAAAAAATTTCATGTGTGAAAATGATCATGTAACACCCCAAACATTGAAAAATTGAAAACTGAAAAAGTTGCAGAAAGTTATTTCTGGGTAGGTAAGTACGAGCCCATCTACAGCTCGTGGTTTGATTCACGGATCGTAGATAGACCTTGTGGTTTGGATTGTGACTTGGTGAAATATTAAATTTGGAAGTCAAAGCACGAAGAGTGTTTTACGACACATAAAAGGATTTACGAGTCATAAAAAGATGCTTGTAGACTAGGGGATCAAAATAGGTTTCTGAAGTTTGGAAGGTTTCACCAGACGAAAGGTGTTTACAGATCGTAGTCTTGTCGCCAGGTAATAATTGGAGTTCGTGGTTTGGGATCTGAGATGTGAAATTTTCTAAGTTTGGGGTAGTACTATGAGGGTAGTCACTATGAGGGTAGTCTACAATTCATAAAAGGAACTATGGGCTATAGATGGATGTTCGTAGATGGGTTCCAAAGGTCAATTTTAGAGGTTCCAAAAGTGTAACCAGGATGAAACCCCTGATTCACAAGCTGTAGTTCAATCTATGACCCATATATCATGCTCGTGGATCAAGCCAACAGTTTTTAATGAAGGGCATTTTGGTCATTCCCTACTCCTTTAATTTTTAAAATACGTCATTTTGATCCTATAACTATCCATAACCACCAAAACCCTTCAAAATATACTCACTTTCATTCTCTTCCGAATTCTCTCAGAAATTCCTTGGACTTTTTCTCTCAAGGATCCTCCATTGAAAAAATTTTAGGTTTCAAGTTTTTCAAGGAATTCAAGGTCAAATTTTTCCAAATTTCTTGAGTTTAGGTATGTGGGTCTTAATTCACCCATGGACCAATTTCATCCATGGGGCCCAAAATCACTTAACATTTAGTTAAATTTTCAAGTGTAATTCTTATGGATTTCATAATTTCAATATTAATTTCATGATTTATGTCAATACATGATCTCTATGTCCAATTATGTTTATTTTACTATAAATTGTATGATTTTCAATTAAATTTCAAGGAGTTTATAAAATTGCAGAGGGTTATTTTAATTATGATTTGATTTGTCTTTAATTGCATGAATTTCGCTTGATTTCATGATTTTCAATTTAATTAACCATGAAACAGTTACGATCTGAAATCTGGG
>DF357870.1:0-10850 GCA_000787875.1 Solanum virginianum | reverse complement strand
CTGAAATCTGGGTATGATGGCACTCACCTAACCCACCAAGGTAAGTAAGCCCAAAATCCTAAAACAACTCAATATAATGATAGAAGTGGAAGATAAACAATCTAAAAGGGATAGACAAGCCTAGGAAATCAAACCTACAAGCTTCCCAGAATTGGTGTCACATGTACAAGCCTTTAAATACGAAATACTTAAATGAAATACACATCTCAAGGTCTAGTCCTCGAATAGAATATAACATAAAGGTAAGAATCTCCAAAAGGCTGCTGAAATGACAAACAACTACATCTCGATAGATCTAAAGCTAGATCCTGTATATCCGAAAACTAGCAAGGAGGACCACGCTCACAACCTACAAAAATGTAGCAAGGAGTGAGCACCAAACGACAGGGTATTCCGCAAATAAAAGTAACCTAAAGTAAAACAATGAAGAACACAAGTACTCCTTAATACCCAACCACATATTGCCAAATTACACACCTGCTGTAACGAATCGATCTAGGGCCTAGTCACCTCAGGGCGAATGAGATACCCGAAGACACCTCACCTAAGCCATCTTTAATATCTTAAGCATTGATAGGCATAAATTTGAACTTTTGCGAAATAAAAATGAGGAAAGGGTCTATGGGAGTAAATTATGACAATGAAGCAACATTAAAAAGAAAAATTAATTTTTGTCCATAATGCATACCGACTAAAGCATACATAGACAAAATCAGTATCGGTCAGTTTCCATCAAATAGAAAATACTCCATATAAAGGCAACATAGAATGTAAAAGTCTCAAAAGGGCCAACATATACATCGATGTCTCAAAAAAAATACAAGCTAGAATAGAAAATGGTAGAGTCCTGAACTAAAGGCTCACCATAAATGTACTAGTCTCGAAGTTTTAAAATTAGCCATGAGCCGGTGGAGGAGTACTTGTCCCTACATGGTTAAATCATGTAGGCAAAATATGCATTAGGACATCGGAATGCACTAAATATATGAGATTCAATATAAATATGAAATTGTAATGGCATCATTCCTAAGTAAAACATAAAAATATACATGAGATGGTAAAGTACATAAATATGACCTTAAGCATGTACAAAGAACATCACTCAACACGAATAAGAGTAAATGCATAAAGATCACATGTATTGGAATCATAAACTTATGTGAGTGGACCTTAATCGACATATAAGATTATGTGAGCTACTACATGAAATTCAACATAACCCCTTATGTTGGCACGGGGAGACCATTTGCCGGGTGGAACTCCATCACTTCTCATACATCTTTAAATAATATAAATGACTTATGTGGATCTGCCAGCCTAGCCCACAAGGGCTCCTATAGTGGCACATAGTTAGAGGATGATGAGATTTATCTCTAACAGGCCATGCCTGAACTAATGGAATGAGACCAAATCTCAAGGTCCTCTCAGTGCTAAGTCATCCCATAAAATCTTTAAAACATATACTTAGTCAATTTATGACACTAAGAATCATAAGCAGCAAATGATAAGAGTAGCTTGAACTTAAGGAACCTCCAAGTGAGAATTGTCCTTTCATCTTGGGGACCTTCTTAAACATCTTTTAGGGCAATTGTCAACATGCTTATATCTTTGACAAGTCATAACTTTCAAACTTAGCATTAATGCCCTAATCATCAATGTAAATCATGCAAAGCTTTTACTTGAAACTAGGTGGACTAAGCTTTTAAATTGAAATAATCATAAATGACAAAATCATGCATAATCATGAAAAACATGCTTATTTAAAACATGTAAAACATCCCAACCACTTGAAAATAGATAATACTCATTATTGCGGTCATCATCAATAACTTAAAATCATGTAAATACTTAGAAAAATGTCATAGGATATCACTGAGGTCATTTAAGAGCATAATATATCATAAAATCATCATTAACATGCACATTAACTTGAAAGAACTTAAAGAAAAAGTAAGAAATATTATGAAGGAATTTATGGGTGAGAGGGGACCCACAAATCAAACTCACATACCTCAATTAGTCTCCAAGAAGAGAAGCTTGGATCCTTTGGGAAGAACTTGCAAACTCTAGCCTTACCTTGACCTTTCTAGAGAGAGTATTTGCCTTAAGAGATTATACGAATGAGGGAATGGGAGAATGATTAAGAGTTCTAGGGCTTTAAGGTCTGATTAGGCCCCTTTAAATCCCAAATATGACATAGTATATGAATAGGATTTGCAAAAATGATAAAACTATCCTTTATTAAAACTGTCAGAATGAAACTAGGAAAGCCCGATTATGGGCATGGTTTGAACCACGAACCATAGTTCTATCCTTTCCCCTTTTCAAAGCTTCAGAAACTGTTTTGCTAACACAAAACCACAGAACCCTTTCTATGGACCATCCTTTAACCTACAACCCGTGGTTGGACTCGTAGTGTCTTTCCACACTTAGTAATTTACTTTTCTAGGTTTCATCTACGAAGGGCTTATACAGGCCATATAATGGTCTACGAATCGTCCTATTAATCATAGGCCACTTTCAGAAACTCTAATTTTTTTTATCCCCTCTCCATTTCCCCTTCCCCTACCCCTAATTTGTTTTAAAAAAATTCATGTCTTATACTCTTATTCACGACCCTAACTACAAATAGTCAATTAATCTATGGGCCGGTATTGGCTATGTGGGTTACCCCACACTTGAAACTTTTTTCCTTTCCTGAAGTTCATGTTTAAGGACTAACCTACGGGTCGTAACTGTAAGACCCCATGGGGTAGGAGAGATGCAAGAAATAAGCTTGAGAAAAATTTTGACTGTTGATATTTATGAAGGGGTTTTATGACTCGTAAGTCAGAGTACGAATTGTAAAGTAGGTCTCATAGAATCTGGTAGACTTGGTGAAATTTGGATCTTCCTGAAGTTTGATTTATGACTCATCATATACCTCATAAATCACTCTACAAGTCATAGATACTGCAATAAGAGTTCTGTGACAAATTTTAGTAACTAAATTTTGGGACCCATAGTTTATGAAAGGCCGTCTATGGCTCATAGAGTGCTCTAAGGCCCATTGACGGGGTCTTGTGGTGTCCAACCAGAATTTTAATAGGGGTAAATTTGACCTTTCCTCTTTCTTCTAAGTCCAAACTACGTTGTTTTGACCCCATCTATGTTCCTTATCAATTTACATAACCATAATACATCTCATTCTTCCTCATTCCAAAAACCTTAAGTCTCTAAACTCTCTCAAACTCTCTTAAGTTCCTTCAAGGCTTTTAGCAAGAAGGTGCAAGCTAGGGTTCTGGATTCCTCATCATCTTTCAAGGTTTTTCTATCTCCTACCATCAAGGTATGTGGGTTTGATTGTGGGAACCTTCCTTCCCACAAGTTCAACCAATCTTCTTATCAAATTATAAGAGTAGGTGATAAAACTAGTATTAGAAACTAATAAACACATCTTGGTAGCCCAATCTCATAAAAACAACACACAGGCAGCAAGTGTGTAATAATCAACCTGTGCGTATTCTTTCAATCTTTTTGTCTCTAATCGTACTTTCTAATACACATTCTCATATACATATCATATATAGCCTATTTTACTGCCATAACAGTCTCACAACAGCCCACAATGCACAACACATAACAATTATACACAACATACAAGTAGGCGGCATAACATTACGTCGTCTCACTACATTTTGAAGTCAACAATCCCAAATTTGTTTTAACTTCAACCGAACTGTATATAACATACTTACACATAAATCAGCCTTAAAATAGTCCAAAAATAGTCTCACAATATATGGAGATTGTGGAACAACAATTCCTAACTACTAGCCCACAAGTTTGTACTAAGAACACAATTACAATATCATATAAGAATTCACTTTTGCGGACTGTAAAAATGGTGAAGCAGCCTTCCTACATCATTATAGAATCAAAACCCATTAAGAGCAGTAATCTCCCTTCATAATCAATCCTACCAAGAAGAGAAAAGCTCCCAAATAAACAAGAAAAGTGTACAATAATCTTTGGAACACATGCTGTCCAAAATTTCAGTACAAATAATACCAACCTAGTTCTCTTGTTTTTCATGAAAAACCCATACTAAACATACAAATATTTTTACTTAACTTTAACTTCAAGGTGTAGGGATTCTCCAAGAACCCTAAAAATCTCTTTGTGGCTGCTGTGCAAAGTTAAGAAAGTGCCGAGAGAAGGCTTTGTGAAAGCTGATTTTCTTCCAAGCTTAGAATGTCTTAAATATACTGATTATTAAGACCCTTTAAAGGGACTCTTTAGACGAATTTATCTTGAGATTTTGACCACATATTAACACATATTAACAAGCTGCTGATGTAGCAGCTTGGCCCTCTTGCTGGGGCCTAAATGGGTCTCAAATTTGATGGGCCTTTGTTGCCTATTTTTCCTAATTTCTCTTCACTTAGTTTGGCCCAAATCAACAAGTGAATTGTGAATGTACTTGAGCCATTTTTATTATTCATCTTGGGCTATAAATATTGTCTATTTACAATGCTAAAACATGGGCTAAATTTACACCCTTAACACGGACTTGGATAGATTCAGTGTCGGGCCTCGTCTTCGTCTAGCTAGCAAATTAAAGCTAAGCAAGTAGGTGACTCACATGCTAACTTCCTAATTCCTACAAGCACCTCACTTCCTTCACTTTGATTAAGGTCATGGTCTCCTCAATATGACTTAAAATGTGTGTACACTCGACCCTCTTAAGTGTTAGACGTACATATTGCCCTCTAATTTGAGATTCAAGCACTTTTAAAAATGGGCACTAATTTGACCAAGCCATATCATGTTTCATTTGCATAGAACTAATACATGTAATATATAGGGTGTTACATCCCTCTTTAGGAACATTCATCCTCGAATGTTAGCATCATTAGATAGCTTAACTATGTTCAAACCTGTACCTAAACAAACTTTTGACAAACAACAAGTACTCAAACACACATACCTATTAATGCCCTGGCTCTGCATGTTGTACTTCCTCTTTAGCTTCAAATAGGTAAGGGTGTTTTGATTTCATCACTTCCTCAGCCTCCCATGTTATCTCTTTTGCTTCCTGGTTCCTCCAAAGTACTTTTATTGAGGCTATTTCTTTATTCCTTAGGTTTTTAACTTAATGATCTAGAATAGCAATAGGTACTTCTTCATAGGTGAGATCTTCTGTAACCTACACATATTTGTGTTATGACTTTGGACTGTTTCTATCCGCTGTTGTATTACCCTAACTTTCTCTATGATTTGTTGTACTAGATCTAGCCCAAGCAAGGTGGTTTCACCCACTTCAAACCATCCAATTTGCGATCTACATCTCCTTCCATATAAAGCTTCATACGTTGCCATCTCGATACTTGAGTGGTAGCTATTACTATAGATAAATTCAATAAGTGACAAGCGATCCACCCAACTACCTTTAAAGTCCAAAGAACACGCTCATAACATATCTTCAAGTGTTTGAGTAGTGTATTCTTGAAATACCCCACACTTGCCTAGGAATTCCCCTAAGTTTCACCAAAAATTATTTTTCTTGGCACAAACAAAGTATACTTTGTAAGTACTCATTTTCCCACCCAATTTTGCCCCCATAATTGTAATTCCCTTATATCTCAAATTGGGGATATTTAAACACCCCTCCACATAGCTCGGAAAGACCCTATGATGTATTTTTTCAATATCTTAAAATCCATGCAAAATTTTACAAATCTGACTTCATATAAGGCAAAATTATTTGGGGGAACGAGTACCTACAAGGTATACTTTTTTCGTGCCAAGAAAAATAATATTTTGTGAAACTTTACAAAAACAATAGCTGTCCACGATGGTTTCGCGATGCGGACTAGTTTAAAATTTTTTGAAAATTGTTCTTTTTTACTCCAAGGCAATTGGGTAATAACCTTATACCTATATAAATGAAAATTCCTCATTTTTTAGCCCTTTTTAACCCCAAAAACTCACCAAAAACCTCTCAATTCCTCTCTAATCTTCATCAAATTCTCCATCCAATCTTAAGGTTTTTAAGAAGTCATGTTAAAATTCAAGGAAACCAAGTCAAGCCCAATTCCTCCTCAAGATTCAAGAGTCCCAAAACTCATCTGGACCCAAGGATTTCATTCAAGCTTCAAGCCTCCATTTCAAATCTTCTTCAAGAAACTCTCCAAAGTCAAGGTATGTGGGTTTTAGCCATTAGATTCTTCCACCCATGGTGCCTTAATCTCCTTTTTACTCAATTTACATGATTTAAAATTAATTTTACAAATGGGTTTACTAGTATGAACATGCCTATGAACTATGTTAAGGCTATGTAATGTTGTGATTGTTTTGCTATATTTTGAGTTACAAATCTTGGATCTATTATAAGGTTTGATTAGGAGTTTTAATGTATATTGCTTGAGGGTATTGCAAGATTTTGATTAGTGGTTTTACCATGGATTTTCTTGCATGATTTTATCTCTAAATTGCATGGTCTTGTACCCCCATTACACACCCGTCAAATGTTTGATAAAATGTCCAGATGTGGTTTCTTGGTGAATTGAAGGTTCAAAGCATAAGATATGATATGTTTGATGGTATAATGATGAAATGAGCTTATACACATGATATAATCTATATAAAGTATTGCATTAGACCATGCCAGATCCGGGTAACCTAGTTGAGGGGTTAATGTCTCAATCACTAAGGTGATGGGTGCTATCATCACTAACCTTGATGAGGTGTTTGTACCTCACACACTAGGGTGATGGGTGCTATCATCACTAACCTTGATGAGGTGTTTGTACCTCACACACTAGGGTGATGGGTGCTATCATCACTAACCTACCAAGGGTTTATACTTTGAAAATCTAGCTTGGTCTCTTCTACACATATGATATCTTATACGAGCATGCGTTACCTAAGCATATTGTACTTATGCATTGATCATACATACCATATTATTATATTATGCCTATTGCCTATTGTTATGAATTTTGATTATACTACCTATCTCTTGTTGCATTGCATCCTACATACTTAGTACATTCAAATGTACTAAAACATACTCTTGCCTACATGATATCACCATGTAGGAACCAATGTCCAAGTTGATCATCCTCCTCCTCCACGTGGCTAGATCGATGCTACTCAATCTAGTTGGTAAGTGCTCCACTTTGGGGACCCTAGTCTATGTATCTCTTGTTATGTATTGAGACACTCTTTTTTTACATCCTATTTTGACTACGAGGGTGAGCCCGGTTGCTTGTCTTAGCCCCTACTCCTATCTATGTAGTATAGGTATTGTTGGATATGCTATGTATCTATGATATGAGCCTTGACTCTTTTGTCTCTTGATTATGATGTTATGCAAGCTTTTTCCCTTAGTCCCTTGCTCTTATTTTCTAAAATTTTACATATTACTTAAGTATTAATCTCTCTCCCTTAGTCCTAATTCCCCTTTTTATGTTTCTTATGTTGTTTTACATTGCTTTCGCGACCAAGGATGTGTAATGATATGCTATGAGGCTTGCTTAGGGTTCCTTCGGGTTCCCCATTCGCCGGTCACGTCTAGGCCTTAGGCTAGGGTCATGAAAAATATGGTAACAAAGGACTATGTTGATAGATCCTAGGAGTCCAACACACTGTGTCGATTAGAGTCTTATTCATGGTTATGTTGTGCACCTCAACTATGAATAGGAGGCTATAAGGCATTTTAGGAAATATTACACTTCTTCATGATCTATGTCATGCGATGGAGTTAGATCCCCTAGGATTTATTACTAATCCCTAACCACTATATTTCAGGATATGTCTCAAGTTACTCAGGACGATGCAATGATGAACGCAGAGAGTTGTAATGCTCTATGGGAAGTGGCCAAAGCGGCGGCAAAATTGGCAACTCACCTTAATCAATATGTGGGTGCTCTCGAGACTTCTAGTAGTGAGAAGAGAGGTAGTGAGCCAAGAGGGCCCGTAATATGGGTAAGTTCCAAAGTCTCAAGTGTAGAGGTGGTGGTGGTGTGGTACCTTGTGCTAGGTGCCTAAAATATGGTAGAGGCCATGATTGCCCATGCTTGAGAGGTACTAATACTTTTTATGGTTATAGGGAGATAAGTCATAAGGTTAAGGATTGCCCTTGTAAACGCAATAAGAGCAAAAGAGGTGATGGGGGGAAGATGAATCCCAAGAGCCCTATGCGTAGAATAGACCATGATGGCCCATGTTGGAGGGACATGGGTGTATGCTTTAGGTGTAGTAAGATAGCCCACAGAATTTTAGGTTACCCATATGGTCGATACAAGAGTAAGGGTAGTGATGTTAATCAAGAGGCTCAAGGAGGGGATGAGGCGCCCGATGTTACTATCGATATGTTAAAATTTTCTTTTGGGTTTGATGTGCTTGCAATGATGGCCCAGAGTGCCCCTGTTTCTTCTCTATTCTTTTTTTTGTTGTTGCTAGTGGGGCTTCTTGTATGCCCAAGTTATTGTGTGGACCTTTGGTTTCTATCCTTTTGTGTATATGTCGTCGCTAGAAGGCGCATAGGTGTTGATTCGGGTTTGTATTGCATTAGGTCTTGCTTTGTGGCTTGTAAGAGTTGGCGTGGTGGATTTTAATGTCATACTAGGGATGGAATGAGTGCTTGCATGTTGTATCTATGTGGATGGTAGGACCCATAGAATTAGATCCCAATTCTCTAATGAACTCATCCTTGAGTCGAAGAGTCATGATGTGGTGGTCAAGTGATAGCAAGGGTGGGGGGTAGGTCCATTTCATGTCTTAGGATACAATTGATATCTAACTAACATAGCCCATACTCACAGTAGTCCACAGACCTCTATACAGACACACTCTCTAATAGGCTTATGGTGGTTTGGTGATGATATGATGGTTTGTGTTTCCTAATGAGGTAGTGCATGTGAGTCTTTTGAGGGTAATACTATGAAGTTTAAGGAAAAAGGTTGGATGCTAAATAGGAGGAATGGGGATTTTGGTTGTAAGAGGTTGCTTTCCTAGGTTGTGTGATGCCGGGTTGTCACGACCCAAAATAGGGCCTGACATGGCAAATGGGGAGCCCGAAAGGTCCCAAACAAGCCTCTTAACTTATCATTAGATATCATTGGTCACGAAAGCATTTAAATGACATAAAAGAGTAGAAATAGGGGAAATGAGACTAAGGAAAAAGCTTGTACAACATCGTAATCAAGGGACAAGAGTTAAGGCTCATATCATAGATACATATCATGTACAACAACACCTCTACTACATAGAAAGAGTGGGGTCTAAGACAAAGCAACCGGGCTCACCCTCATAGTCTAAATAGAAAGTAAACAAGAGTGTTCAATACATAATAAGGGAAATATATACTAAGGTCCCCGAAGTGGAGGACTCACCAACTAGCTTGAGTAGCGCCGAACTAGCCACGTGGAGGAGAAGGATGATCAACTTTGGCTTTGATCCCTACATGGTGATATCATGTAGGAAAGAGTATATGTTAGTACATTTGAATGTACTAAGTATGTAGGATACAATGCAACAATAAGTAGGCATCATAATCAAAATACATAATATTAAGCAATAGACATAATATAACAATATGACATGTATGTTTAATGCTTATGTAAATCATGCTTATATAGGATATCATATGTGAAGAAGAGACCAAGCTAGTTTTTCAAGGTATAAACCCCTTGGTGGTTGTGTAGTATAAACCCCTCACATGGTTGATGGTAACCACCCCTTACCAACACGGTGACGAAGTATAAACCCCTCGCATGGTTGATGAGTATAAACTTCCAATATGGTTACACGGGCTCTTGTACCCCAGGGATCGGGTATGGTCTAATGCAACACTTTATATAGAGTATATCATATACATAAGATCATTCAGTCATAATATAGTCATTTATATTATATCTCATCCTTTGGACCTTTAAATCCTCAAGAAACCACATCCGTACATTTTATCAAACACTTTGAGGGTGTGAAATGATAGTATAAAACCATGCAAGTTAGAGATGAAATTATACAAGAAAGCCCATTGTAAAACCATCAATCAACACCTTGCAATAACCTCATGATATATACGTCAAAAAACCTCCTCAAATCTTATAATAGATCAAAGATTTATAGCTCAAAACATGACAAAACAGTCACAACTGTACATAGCTTGAACATGGTGTGCAGTGAATTTCATAATGATAACAACCCATTTGCAAATCAACTTTAAATCATGCAATTTAAGTAAAAGGAGGCTTGGGTATCACGGGTGAAAGGAATGTGTTCAGTGAATTTCATAATATGCAAGATCCATTTGTAAATCAACTTTAAATCATTTAATTTATGTAAAAGCAGGCTTAGGTATCATGGGTGAAAGAAACCCATGAAAGAAACCCACATACCATAGCTTGGAGATGAACTTGGTGAAGATTGGGGATGGAGACTTGAAGCTTTGAAAAAGAACCTTAGCTTGGGAAGAGGGTTTGGGACTTGAATCTTGAGAGAAATATAAGACTAAGGGTTTGAGTGAGTATTGGGTAATGTTTAGGATGATATGAAACTTCCAAACCCAATATACAGACATGATGTACAAATGACTAACATAGCCCATACTCACAGTAGTCCACAGACCTCTATACAGACACACTGACAGACATAACGGGACAGGGCCCCATCGTACCCATAAAGAAAATAGTATAGAATGACCAATAGTAATACCAAAAGTGGCTCAGAAGGAAAAGAGCTCTTCAGACTGCAAACTGGGATCCTAAAGTGGTGGCCTGCTACTCTGTGCATCCATACCTGCGGGCATAAAACGCAGCCCCCGAAGAAATGGGGGTCAGTACAAAAGACGTACCGAATAT
>DF357871.1:105834-122367 GCA_000787875.1 Solanum virginianum | reverse complement strand
CTACTTCGAAGTGTATAAGTTATATATATTTTATATATACTAAATATACACATTCTGTACACATAATATTTATACCTATGCACAATATACATAGTAATATCCAGTAAGGAGGCAGGGACCTGTCCCTGTTTAAGTGGGCTAATTTATGTTTCACCGGTGTCATTTTTAAGATTGTTGAACGAAAAAATTATATATCTAGATAAACATTTATTAGTAAATTAATTAATATAGCTATAATTATAATTAATTATGATTCATAGCTAATATTTCATCTAAAAACAATTGGACGATTACATACAAGCCATGCTAATAGCATTAGAATTTGTGAACAATTTTGATATAATAGGTGGAATGAATACAACACACATTTTGACAATCTAACATAATTCATAGACAGTCAAACATTAACTTAGGCTAATCTTCTCAATTCAACTAGTTTACGAATGCTTTAAAAATATGCTGAATAAAGATTATGATTAAATTAATGCATCGACATGTGACTTGAGAATAAGGCAAGTTTGCCAATCCAACATAACTTGTGAGTAATTCAAAGATTGGTATGATGAGGATTATTTTAGCATCAAATTATCCAATATAACTTGTGAGTAATTCAAAGATAGGTATGATGAGGATTATTTTAGCATCAAATAATCCAACATAACTTGTGAGTAATTCAAAGACCGGTATGATGAGGATTATTTTAGCATCAAATTATCCAACATAACTTGTGAATAAATTTTAAGTCATGTGTTACTTAATTTGATTCTTAAAATAAAATAAGTTTGTCAATTATTCGTGACTTGTGGATAATATAAAAATAGGTAAAACAAGACAAAATTGTCAAAACAACATGAATAGTAAATAATTTAATTTGAAATATTACTAGAATTAAAATTGTACTTAAAATCATGGCCATCAAATATAACTTGTGAAATGATAATTGTTATTATATTTCAGTAGTGTTTAATTCTAAATTTCTTTTGCACAAATTCCTTAAACCGCGATAAAAGTTAAATAATAGTGCCAGATGATCATATTTGTCCAATGCCATTTTTTAGCAATTAATGTGTAACTTTGTACTGCATTATTTTTATAACATTCTCTGTAGTTATATAATATGACATAATCATAGTTTGTATGATAAGCATATAAGAAATTTTAGTGTATGATTTAAAATTATTATGAAAAGTTAAAATAAATAATAAAATATAATTATTTATAATAAAAAATGAAATGAAAAAATATTAAAATAATAATAATATAATATTAAATTAATTATTACATAAAATAAATTTTCTTGTTATTAACTAAAGATAAATTTAAATGATATCATATGATGAAATTTAAATAACAATCGAGATTACTTAACACGAATACAATACGATAGTAAGGTAACAGTGCAATTAAGGCCGTCCCTTTTTCGGCTCGGGTCGGGTCGGATATATATCAATTTCCTGCTTTTGGATCGGAAAGGGGACACGAGAGAAGAAGAAGGAGCAGCAGTGGTTGTCAATGGCAGCCTTCTCCTTCTCCCTCTCCAGTTCTCCTCTTTCTCTGCGCCATTTCAAACGTCTATCTATTTCTCCCTCAATCTTTGCTCTTCCCTTTCATTCCACAAATTTTCCTAATAAAGCTTTAACCTTAAGAACTGCCTCAATTTCTGCTTCTTCAGCCTCCTCTTTCGATGGTCTAGGTGCCAGCAATCAGAATTCTCGATCCAAGGTCTGTTTCGATACTCAATTTGCATATCCTAATTTTTTATTTTTGTTTCTCTTCTGATTTTGCTGATGTGGTTTATTATTTATGTCTGTATTCCACAGTTTTTGTGGTAGTTAGAGGTACTGTTTTGCTGCCGAACGTAAATTAGCTTGTCTTATCTGTTAATATAGGGAATGTAATTGCGAATTTGTGCCAATCGGATTTTGCTTTGTGGTTGTGAGCACTGTTTAGCACTTCAATCGAATTGGTTTACCTCCTGACCTTAAATGAGAACTGTTTGGCTTAGAGGTGAATTTAGCGCATAAATAGCGGCTGTACATGTACTGAATGTCGAACTTGGACAGTATATATACACATTGAAACTTTAAAGAACTGTTTTAGAAGAAATTTATGTAAATATGTCTCTGGCGTATTCACTGCCTTTAAATTCTGGATGTTCTCTGGTTGGTTGGGAGATGACTTGTAACTAAAGAGAGAGTATTTTGGCTTTTAAGTTTTATTCATTTTTAACATGTAGTCTTGATACTTGTGAGAGCTGATCCTTGGGTTGGTTCACGGCTGCATATGATCTTATATCTTGTAACTTGTTACGAGGAATGAAAATGCTGGAAAATGTTGAAGATCACCACCTGAAGAGTTTCGACATTTGTTGTATTCAGCAAAACTATGATATTTTTCTCAAAAATATCGTGTAGGCAACAGCAACAGAAATGACATCTGGAGTTGAGTTGCATTTATGTTCTTTAAATCCATTACTTGCTGTTGTACTGCAAAATCTTTGAGGTTTTATTTTATCCATTTGAAAAACAAGTATTCTTGTAATAATGACTTGGGTTAAAAATCTGATTTGCTCGTCGTTTCTACCTCCTTCTATATGTTGCACAATTGATGGTTTATTCACAAATAAGTGACCTTGGGAACTGTTCCGTTGGAATGTTAGCATAATGCTGAACTTGATTAGAGACTGCTCTTTTAGCATAATGCTGAACTTGATTAAAGATTGCTCTTTTCTTTTTCGTCTTTTTTCCCCCCCAGAAATCAGTTCTCTCAAACTTGTTACAAGAGATAGAGCCATTGGACGTGAGCCTTATTCAAAAAGATGTACCACTCACAACCATTGATGCAATGAAAAGAACTATATCAGGCATGTTGGGCTTGCTTCCATCAGACCAGTTTCAAGTTCTAATTGAAGCTTTGTGGGAACCAATCTCCAAGCTTTTGATATCTTCAATGATGACTGGGTATGATTTATCTTTTCGCATGAGCACCTCTTGTCCACAACCTTACCATGCTTATGCTTAGCAGAATTTAGTTTTAGGATCAAAACAAAGATAGAGGAAAGAAGATTTGGTGAAGATAATAGCATGTCCATCTTACTTAGTAACCATTGTCTTTTGTGAATTTCATTAGTATGATGAGCTACCTGCGCCCGTCTTTTCCTTTTTCCTTATTTTCTCTAGCATGTATCGTTTCTCCTATTTAAGGTAATTGAAATCTTACTGAATTACTGAACTGCATCCATTTTCATTTGACAAGTGATCCTGTTGTGTAAAATATTAATTACCTTGAAAGGAGAGATGTAATACCTAAAACACTAGATGATTGCAGTTCTGTTAGATTTGAACTGCATCAGATTTTTTGTTACCTTAAACACTATATTCCTCCTCTTCTTTTGTGCAAATAATGACAATAATAACTAGGTCTTAATCCCAGACTAGTTGGCGTCACTTATCTCCACTAAACACATCGCTCCACATGGACCTGTATCAATCCCATTTTATAAATGTATGCTCTCCAGAATTAGAATGTTCTGCATTTTTGGTTGGCATAAAATCTCTTATAAGACTAAAAGATGCCCAACAAACATTGGGCCTGATGTAAATGAACCAACATGACTAAGTGGGTGTTTTGATTGGCTTATTTTTTTGACTTTTGGCTTTTAAGCACTTTTTAAGTTTTGGAAGTGTTTGGATAACACAAAATGTAAAGCTGAAAAAGTACCCCCAAAAAAAGCCAAAAGCCAAAAGTAGCGGGTCCCCAACTTATGGTTCTGGCTTTTAACTTAAAAATCACTTAAAAAAAGTCAATCCAAACACCTCCTAAACTTTGATCACAACTAATTGGTACACCTATATTGTCTTTTTTCCCCAAATAGAAAAAACACAGGATTAGGATTGTTAGCCGGAAGTAGTTAGTAAGTAGTGCTGGTACTTTTATAGGTCGGCATCATAACACAGGACGTAATCGAACTTTGTATTGGTGTCTTTTTTTCTTTTCCTAAAAACATCAATGAGGTTGTGTTTGGTTTTGTGCATTTTGCGGAAAATAAAGACATTTTTCAAGTTTAGTGTTGCCTTGTTCTGCGCCTTGCACAATTAGCATATATGACCAATTTTTATAAATTGGAAAATGGTGTAGAAAATGATATATAAGGTAAAACATTTCTGCAGAAGATATTTTCCATGTAAAACAATCTCCTCCATTACCTATCGGCTAGCGCACTCTAAATTGGAAAAGATCCTGGCTGTAACCATTTGCATAAACTGAGGCCCATTTTACGCAACCAGCTACAACAAAATACTTGACCTTCCAAATTTAAATCCAATATGTAACATGCAAAATGGAGAATATAAGAATCCTATGAGGCCATATCCATGCCAATCAATTAATTGAGCATAACCTAATATAATTCACATTAACACGCTTGTAAAGGTAAGATGTAATTCTCCAATCAGCTAACATCTTTAGCTGTTGTTTGATCCTTAGCTCCTTCCGAGTTGAAAGGAAAACCATATGAAATTTGTTTCCTTGAAAAGATAGAAAGACATGAGCAAATGTTCTAAATGGGAAGGGTCAATGGTTCATTTGGTGAAGAAGGAAAAAGCTTTTTGATTAGAGGAAGGTTGAAGTTATAGAACATTGAGGAGCTGTCAAGTCAGTACTTAGTCCTCTCCAAATCTGTAGGATTTTTCTTTTTGGACATTACAAAATGTTCGATGTACACCAATTTTTTTTTATGAATTTTCATATTCAATTAACTATGTGAATTTATAGCTTTTAGCGCTTTGCTTATAGAATTTGTAGACTTGTTCACATGTTAATATCAATACAACAATAACATACCTAGTGTAATCCCACAAGTGAAGTCTGGGGATTGTGGTGCATAGGCAGACCTTACCCCTAGCTTGGGAGGTAGATAGGTTGTTTGCGGTAGACCCTCAGCTCAAGGAAAAGCATATCAAAGAAATACAGAAAGGAAATAATGGAAGTGCAGAAGCCAATGAAAATTACTAAAGCTAGCATGACAAAACATTTTGTAACAAGAAACAATAACTACAACAAACTAATACTAGAATCCCGAATTACTATCAATAAAATATTTGGTGTGATGTTTTTAATTTCACTGGGGCAGGGGAAGGGAGTAACAAGAGATGGAAGAAATGAACTATTCTTACAAAAAATTCTAGAAAAAGGAGCTTGAATTGCGTCTGTTTCTCATTCAACTCGATGCTTGTATTTGATGTGTAGCATAAAGTGCAATCCACTGTAATATTGCAGGTATACACTACGAAATGCCGAGTACAGGCTTAGTCTCGAAAAGAACCTTGAAATATATGATAGAAACATTAGTAGACAAATGCCTGAAGATTCCAAACTTGAAGATGAGATATTGCTGAATGAAAATATATTGAGCAAAAAATCAGATCATAAACAACCAACATCAGAAGGAAAAAGTGAACTTTCACATGATATTCCAGACGTTGGTACAATGACCCCTGAAGCTCAGCAATACATATTGGACCTACAGGCTCGCTTAGCATCTTACAAAAAGGTAGAATCAGCACTCCACTGTATGCACTTTATATTCTTTTTTTCATCAAGGAAAGTAAAACTTCATTATGACTGATACATAGATGCTGAAAATTACAAGCAAAAGTCAAATGGGTTAGTCCCAGTGCAGAGATCTTCCACCATGCTTATTAGGGAACTGGCAAAGTCAAAAAACTGATAAAAGTTATTTACAGTATGTTGTTTACTGCAGCTGAATAGAGTGTATACACCTTATATTCATGGTTTAGTCTCCTTGAGTGTAGGGTTCTCTTCAAGAATATCTTTTCGTTTATATTGTTTCCTTGTCTGAACAAAACATTATCCTATCTGTTGTTTTTATGTGTGGAAGGAACTTCGTGAAGTTAAGAGGAAAAGTGCAGCTCTTCAGATGCAACAATTTGTGGGTGAGGAGAAGAATGAGTTGTTGGACTACTTAAGATCATTGCTCCCGGAAAAGGTAAATAGTTCATGTCAACTGTCCTTGTCTGACAACTCCATAAGAAGTTGCTTATTCCCATCTTATTGTCTTCCTTTGTCTTTAGTTTGCTCACTATCAATATCAATGCAGGTTGCTGAGCTATCAGAACCAACATCCTTGGAAGTAAAAGAGACCATCCGTTCAGTAGTTCACGGACTGCTAGCAACTCTATCCCCTAGAATGCATTCTAAGGCCCCTGATCTATCAGATAATAGTTCTGCGGGAACTGTAAATGTTGGAGCTGAAGACTCCATCGATCTTGTTGAGAACACATCCATTCACTTCCAACCTCAGATATCATTGACTCGAGATTATTTGGCTCGTCTGTTGTTTTGGTGAGAACACTTTCTCAATGATCTAAATGCTTAGGTTTGCAAATTTATTAGTCTTCTAGTTGTATGAACTGCGATTTTGAGAAATTTGTCTTTAACTGACTAGGCTTCTATCCGAACGAGAACTTAGGTTTTATAGCTATGTCGGTTATTGATTCTTGAAAAAGAGTAGTTCATGGATACGGATATAATCCGTTCTGCACCTACTATGTCATATTTGGGTAAAAGTTAAAATAAAGAAGTTTCAGGTACAAGTATGAATCAAATGCTTTCCTTGCTCCAACTGTATTAGGTTAGCTGCAATCTTTACTCTGTTTTCCCCACTTTTAGTCCTTCTCTCACTGCTTTGAACAGACGTCGTCTTGTCAATGTTACGCATCTGTTACTCATCTACTGCCCAGATTGTTAATTGTCTGAATGAGCTCCTGCGATCATGTAGCATTAGGCGTTTGTTACTTGTGCTGCCTTGTTTGTTGACTGTCTATATGTGCTACTGCGTTGGTTCATGATTTCAAACTATTACTCTACTAGTTTGTTCTCAATAATCTGAAAACCCCTGGGTTTTCAGCCTTTGAGCTGGATGCTGAATTTCACTACTACTACTAGGTATTTAAAGATAGTAACTTTGAGTTTGTCCCTTGATAATTCATTAGGTGCATGCTGCTGGGGCACTACCTTAGAGGTCTAGAATATCGGGTGGAGCTTACTGAACTGTTGTCCTTGCCATGTGGGTTAGAGAGCGAAGGTTCAAGCAATTAGCAAGTTGATTGTCACTTGTTTTTAGCCAAAAGAAGCCGAGAAAGGTATTGATAATCAAGTTGATGGAGCGCTCGTCTTGTGTAACTTGGTTGACTTTGTAAATAGGCAAAGTTTGTTTGACTTACAGTGTGCTGGCTGAAATATGGTTCTGCTGTCTGCAAATGGTAGGCGATTCTGTAATTATTTGATGGAATATTCTATAGAATGGTCATCATGCTAGTCTGTCAAGTACATAAATGCTTATCTGGATACTGTTGATAGCATATAAAATATGTAATTGATGTATGACTAGGTGAAGAGTATTTTAAGGCTTTGAACTAAAGCCAAAATGTTCAGGATGTACTATTCAGAGCTTATTTGATAACCGGAGAAGAACAATTACTTTATTATTACACTTTCCCTTTCCCTTTTCCCCCCTCTGAAGGATGAGTATGTCGGGCTCTGGAAATAATTTTGCGACTTTATATTGTTATAATGGATAAATTTTATTACATATGTGAAATTAACCCACTTAGATGCCTGGACATTCCTTCACAATTTATCGGAATCACTTAAACATTAACCTCATGTTGCAACATATTTTGGACGTGTTAGCAGAGAAGTAACTTGATATTACAACAAATGAAAATGGTTGTTTTTGTTTTGCTAATTATTCATGTATAAGCACTTCAGTTAGGTAGTTTTTTTTCGAAAAAATAATCATGATGTCTTAACTAGCTTGTGCACCTCAATTCATTTCATGAGAAATTTGCTATCTCCCACCAATATAGTAGCTAGTCACTCTGGTGTCTGTTCCACCAAACCTTTGATAAATGGTAATCACTTAATGTTTTATTTGGTCGTAAGATTTAAAAAAAGAGCTAAATCCTAGCTTGTAGCAGTTATGGACAAAGTCAATGTAACAGGTTCTGTTGTTCTCTAATACTTTCCAAATTCCAAATACATCTCTAACTTGGTAATACATACTTTGTAGTAATATATGATCCCTTAAGAAGAAGAACATTTTGAATGAAGAATAACGGAGTAATGAGATTGTTTCAAATGACACACCCTACAAACAACATTGATTTAATAAAAACAAAGAAATGGGAGGAATTAAAGTCCAGAATTCCTCTGAATTCTCACGATACAAAAATCGCTGTTATTCCCTGAAAAATGTGATAACTAGTAGTATTTCTATGGACATTTGGGCTTGCCCTTAGAGTTCTTCAAGTCCCTATAACAAGGGCATTGATGCTTATTACCATAAGTCCCACTTGGAACGCAGTTGCACTTGGCACAGCACAACTCACAGTATTTCACGCACCGATCCTTCAGTCCCGCCTTCGAGCACCGAGACTGGCATTTCCGCGCGCAGTACACTGTGCCATACCAAATTGAATTTTAACACATAACTATTAGATGAATTCTAGTGATTTTTCACGTGTGACAAAAAAATACGTTTTCAACAGACTTAATGTGGTTTAGTTTGTTCTAAAATTGTGTATAGCGAAAGCTTTGTGCATTGATATTTTTCCGTGTGAAGTTGTGTTAAGAGTGAATGGCAGTAGTAGAGTAAGGTAATTTACCTGATTTGGCGGCTGCAGGTTGAAGAAAGGAGGATGTCAAAAGAAGGGCAAAGACCAACAGCAAAGCTCTCTTCATTTTGGCTCACAACTCGAGAATTTTTTTTTTTTGGGAAATGAAGAATTTTAAGCAAAAGTAGAAAAGGCACTACAGTGCTTTTATAGACTCCTCGCAATACAGCAGAGGGATTATTTTTACTCCATCTCAGTCTCATTTTATGTACACTCATTGACTTAGCACAATATTTAAGAAATTTTTTTTTTGAAATTTGTGATCTAAAATCGTTCTTAGATATTTGTGTGACTGAAAATCATTTCAGGGGAAAAAAAGAATTTTAAAGGTAAATTGTTTCTGATTTGAATAGGATGACATTTTTTTTGGGACAGACCAAAAAGAAAAGGATGACTTATAAAATGAAACCAACGGAATATTATTTATTTTGTTGTATATTCCTCAATAACGGGTTCTCAAATAAGTTTTAAAAAAAGAAGAAAAGGGTTGTCATTAGCTGGAGTTATGAAGATTATGAAACTTCTCTTCTCCGTTCAAAATTAACGTTAAATTTACATTGTATTATTGTCAATCTATTGCATTTTATACTCTCTTCGTTCAACAGTAGTTGTCCACTATTAACTTGACACAAAAACTAAAATTTAGTAAATAATAGAAGTAATTTTACCAAATAAAACTT
Source organism: Solanum virginianum (assembly GCA_000787875.1). Lineage (NCBI taxonomy): Eukaryota > Viridiplantae > Streptophyta > Magnoliopsida > Solanales > Solanaceae > Solanum > Solanum virginianum. The sequence goes on along the minus strand of DF357871.1, from coordinate 112,991 downwards.
TGAATATAATAGATACAATATTTTTTAAAATGTAATAAATAAATGACTATATTTATAATAAGGGAGATCTATGAATTGAGAGTAAAATTATCTTTAAATTTTATAAAGTTATTTTTAATATATTTGACAAATAAAGATGGATGGATGGAATATATACGTAATTTTTTCGTAGACGGGGATCTCAATCACACGCGAGTCCTGGCACTACAATTTTTTATTAGTAGTGAATAATTCCATCCATTACTAGTTCAACTCAAATCATAAAAGAAAATTTCTGTGTCCATTTTCGCTTATTTTGATTTTGCATCTTCTTAAATATGGATTGTCAAAGATTTGCTCCTGATAAATCAAATGCTATGCCTTGTACATAATATTTTTAAAAATAAATTACAACAATAACACACCCAAAATAATTTCACAAGTAAAATCTCAAAATGATAGGATACACAACCTTTGTGGGTAAAGATACCGTTTCCAATGCTAGGATTTATTTTTTGAAAAAGAACAAACAAATTAGGCAGAAGCAGCAGAGGAGAGTGGGCAGAGACAGCTGTGTAGCTATGTCAGTACACGGATTTTTCTGCAACGAGAAAACGTACGTCCAAATGCCTCATCACTTATCTTTATACTCCTTGCTTTCTGAAATTGGGAGTCCCATCGTCTGATGGTGATGGAACATTATTGTATAACGAATATCCACAATGTACAGCTTATTGATTTTGTATGTAATATGAGCTTGCACATTTTGTCGTTATGTGCACAAAAGGAACGGTAGATTCATTGTTTTTAGTATTAAGGATATTTTGGATGCTGAGTGGTCTCTGTCCAGCTAGGAATCACTCTCACTGAAGTAGTACTGATTTTGTTAATTTGGATCAACATCTAAGTACACTCAACAACTAAAGTTTATGTTTGCAATAAGCTAATGTTTTTCAAATCCAAATTAAGATAAGCTTCTGGAAACATAATATTCTTCTATACAACTTCTTCACTACTCAAAATGCAACCTAAAATGAGACTTTGGTCTGTTACAAGTGCAACTAGATTTGATAATTTAATCCACAATGCCTCGCGAATTTTAAGACTGAAACTGCTGCCACCAGCTCAGAATGCTAGTTTTACAATATTTGATATAGGTACAACATGAGAGAACAACAGAGAATGATATACTTCCGTAGTGTTCCTAGTCGTGCGCAACCAGTTTAGATGTCTCATAAATCAGCACTATATACTTCATACAAATCTTACAACAAACACCAGGTCGCTCAAACAGAATAATAGATAGTTTAAGTAAAACAAGACTCCACTTCTGTTCCTGTTCTACTTCCATTTCTACAACACCTAGCTAATCTATATTGTATTTACAAAGACTACGGGCCATGCAGAAACCATTAAGTACCTTTTTGAGTTGCTGAAATGTGACTGAAACGATCAGCCTCCACTACCACATACCGGATGAGAATGCCGAGTGTAAGAGTGCCCTTTGTCTTGGTCACTTGATGCCAGCAGATTTACCTGCATCTTATTCATGATGAAAGAATATTAGGCACCTGGTGAAATAACAGCTCAATGTCAAAAATTGACTTGTCAAGGCAGTGAATTGACCTTAACAATTTCTGAGTTTGAGCTTGGACGTATATAGGCTGCCAAAACGCTCATGCTAAAAGCCTGAAAACAAAAAATATCAGTACACTTCTGATTTGAGGGATTGACTTGTTGCTGAATCAGCCTTTGACACTTGACTGAAATGATTTCAACCAATACAAGTGAAAATTAAGGTTGCATGAGAAGCTTCATGGAAGATATTTCAACTTCTAGCTTGGTCCAACAAAATATTTGGCACACTAGACCTGTTTAGATGGAGAATTTCATATGCTGCATTCTAATAGGTTTAGACATCAAATTTGAAGGAAAAAGATCCTTAAATCACACAGATCCTTTCTAAATCGAGTTTATTTCAAATGATACTTGAACAACGTCATTTGAAATTTCCTCTTTAACCCAAATATTCCTTCCACATAGATGTTTTAAGACACTAACCCTTTTGACACTTTCATGGGGATATTTGATATATAGGATGAAAAACTTAAGTGTTGTTTACACTAGTTTACCTCCCCCACCGACCCAACCCTTCTTAGATAGGAAGCAAAAGCCCCTAGATCTATAAGAAAATGTTTTCAACACTAGGATCTCTCTCCCTTGCACTCACACACAAGAACTATTTCTGGACAGATTGAAAGAATCTAATCAAGCGCTCTTTCACTGGTGATATTAGACCCATTAAGTAAATACTATGCTCACAAGCAGGCTAGTGGAAAGATCAGCTCACTTCTTCAACTTGCAATTCCTAAATTTTGTCTCAAGGTTAAGCAAATTTGTCTGGTACAATTCTTAGATAATTACATACATCAACTATGAGCTACTCATTCCTTCAACGAGTCTCTATTTAAACACTGATGGACTATCAGTGATACAGCTAGATCAGTATTATAGGTTACTGACTGTCTTACTTCTATAATTACAATTCCATATATTATTACAAGTTGATATCTAATTTCGTGAATTGACAAATGGAAAGAGGAATATAATTCGCATAAAAACTAGTAGAAGCATTTTTACATTAAAAAGAAAAGGAAAGAGAAGTAAAGAAAACGTGTCACATGAAAAGAGGCCTCACTCTGAAAGGATCTCCCCTCAATGATTGGACAAACATTGAAGCTCCTGAACCTTTTCCCTGAGCAACATGGAGATACAATCCCAGTTAAACAGCATTCAGTGGCAATTATGATGGTACATATAATCATCGTATCGTCGAATCAGTTAAATTTGTAAGACATGACGGAAAAGCAAGAAAGGTTATAGAAGTGTGTCAATCAATAACCATGTTACCTCCAATGATACATCTTTAAACCGCCTACCCGTTTGAGCACAACAGATGCGGACTACATGTTCATCACAGCTCCCGCTGATGACATAATCCCTTCCATTCATGTAATAAGAACGCGTGTAATTCTGAGAGCTCCCTGTTGAACTAATACTAAAATCTAGATGGAGCCTCCCATCAACACTTTTACATGGTATACCTTGGAGGGATAATTTTTGAGCCAGCATAAACCCAGAACACTATCTTCTCAATAAATATTGGAAAAAAGGGCAACATTTTGCAGCATATAATATATTCATTAAAAACTACTTTAATAAACCTTTTCATTTTACTTCCTATCATGTCAGTTTGGTACATATTCCTCATTAAAAAGTCCAAGACCTCCTCCACATGAATGGTGGGCCATAATTTTTATGGAACACACTTTTTTGAGGGGAAAAATAAGTTATTCCTCAGTAGATTAGGACTGGCTGAGATCATTATAGATTCTTCAACGATATGGGAAGAGAAGAATCATAAAATGAAGATTTTAAATTCTTTTAGAAGTTCTTGTGCTCTTTTTGCATATCAATTCTTTGGTTCCACAGGTAAATGCCTCCTGGGATATTCCAGGAAGCTTATCCCTAACGATTGTCCTCTTCCTGTCACCCTTAATAGAAGCTTTGCTGCATGTATAAACATCAATCCTCATTCTGTAGAGCTTAGCCAGTTCTTAAGTATCTTTTCTCCTGTTGTATTGGCCAATTCTTTGTTTAGCCGCAAGTGCATACGGGTGAGATCCCCCATGTTTCTCTTCCAAGGTGAGATTTGGGCAAATAGTTATCCTCTTTATGAATTAATCATTTCCTAACAACAATTTGATGATTTCATCAGATTGAATTCATTTCTATCGCTACTATATTAAAGATATGAGGATAATGGTGGGAGTCCATTTTAGATAACAAGGTTTTTGGTGAAATCCATGAACTAGAATATGCAATACAATATGGTTAGTTTAAATAAAAATATGTTATATGATATGATTACTTTGTGCTATGCAGTGAATATTTTGTAACAGGGACAGACCACGAAAAAGCTCCAGACAAGCACAATAACAGCAGGGATCTGAAGCATCATTCACTGTGAATGGGATAAAACCTCTAGAATTATAATAAATTACCTCATTATCAACAGCTGAGACCAGAAGATATTGGTCATCCGGGGAAAAGCAAACCATCACATTCCCTCGAGAACTTACAGCAGTGTAGCAAGGCTGGTTTGGTTTCTGTCTTAAATCCCACAACTTCACATCCCGATCAAATGATGAAGTGGCAAAAATAGATGGAGAGTGGTGTGCAAATTTAACGACATTGATATGTTCTCGATGCATATCATCAAACACCTGCAACCGTCTGCCACTGCTAATGTCGTACAAAGCAACATGTTTTGAGTATCCACTTGCAAGAAATAATTCATCGGTAGAGTTGACATGAACAGATGTTAATTGGTCAAAGTCATCAAACATAATTGAACCTGCCCTCTGGTGACAGCCTGTGGCTGTTGTAGGCATCAACCGGATGTCAAATAATCTTAGCGAACCATTATCAGAACCAGCAATGACCTGAGAAAAACACAAGGATTTTTATCAAAATAGGCAGGTGCTCAAGTTCAATGACTTAGCATGGTTAAGCGTACAACAACAACAACATACCCAGTGGAATCCCACAAGTGAGGTCTGGGGAGGGTAGAATGTACGCCGACCTTACCACTACCTTATAGAGGTAGAGAGGCCATTTCCTGAGAACCCTCATCACAAAAACCCATAAGCAGAATAAACTAGATAGCATGGTTAAGCCTACAAAACCAAAAAAAGAATATGCATGGCCAATGCATCTTTTCCGCTGCAGCTGACAACTACTCTGCAGAAGAGTTCATGGAAACAAATAGGGGCCAAAGGCTATTTATCAGAAAGAAATGGACTTTCCACAATATAGGCAAATCCCTTTGATATTACTTGAGAATTACAACTTCTAGTTGTGTTCAAAAGATGCATTTTATTCAGTGTTTGGACAAGATTATTCAGGAAATGAACCATGATGGGCATCTAAATTATTAACAGTATCAGGCGTAAACCAGAAACAGCAAGGAGCATGTTTAGCAAGAAAGAATAGTCCAAGATACAATAGTATGCACAGATTAGGATTTTCATGAACACAATTCCCAGGGAGATTCCTTCACAAGATACACTCATAACTTACACCTTTTACATGGTATACCTTGGAGGGATAATTTTTGAGCCAGCATAAACCCAGAACACTATTCATTGCTCCAAGTGAGGGAATATAGCTGACAAGTTTTTCACTCTCATGGTTGATAACAATTACTTCACCATCCAATGTTCCAAAAACCATGAGGCTTGCATCAGATGGATGATACTCAAATTGGCGAGGTCGGTAGCTTCTTCTATCATCTCTTGCTGTGGTGCCCACAGTTGAGAGGGGGCGAAGGGAAGGCCAAGCCACAGAACCAACTTTGGCAGCAGACAATGACCTTGAATAAAAATATTGTGACTTTCGCCTAGGAGAGAGCCCAAGAGTATGGTTTTCTCTTATCTCACGCTTTTGCAGAATGCTGACAACACTCTCCTTATACTTCCTCTTATATGGTAGGTGCTCAAATTTTTGTGAGAAGATCAATTTGGCCTTTTCTCTGTCAACCTTCCTAATAGGCAAGTTATCAAGAATTTTCAGGTTCGGCAGTGAAGCTATCATGTACTCTCGGTAGAATTTTTCAAAACATATCGGTGAAGGATTATGAGATATACACTTCTTCGGAGTAATGTAAGGAAGCCGTGTGTCAGACAAACGGAAGAAGGGCTCTTCGTCATCCTGCATGTCCAACGCTTCAAAAGAAACCTGTCATGGTGCATTAAAAAGACAATTGTCATTTTTCCCCACACAAACAGAGGGGTGCTGAGTTCGGCAGTGAAATCAAGTTTTAGCATGCAAAGCTTTAGCAGCTTGTAGAAGCACAAAGATGACGTTAAAAGACAGAGCAATTTATAACTAACACTACCTAATTATTTTGGACATTAAGATCATCAGAAGAAAAGAAAAAGAAAATAGAGAATGGAGCTATACTAGAAAGAGTAATTTGTTTCTCTGTTATCTATATCACTCGTCTTCCAAGCTCAATTAAAATAAGAAGGGGAATATTATGGTTAAGTGTCCAGGCTAAGATACATATGTAGCAATAATATAAAAATAATAGCAGTATACCTCATTTTGCAGATTAACCATATCTTCCCAACCAGGAGGTACATCAGGCAAGAGTTCCATGAAACTCGTTTCGCGATCCTGACTTGAAAAGTCCACTTCACTGTCATCAGATGAATCTTCTGTTTCGCTACTCATATCAATATTCATGTCAGTATCATTCAAATATTGGTCTTCTTCATTAAAACGCCTATACAAGATATTTTCACCACTAACTGAAGGTGCTTCATCATGACTACTATTCTCCGTATGATCAGAATCCCAGTAATCATTCATTCTATCTGATGAAGCATGCTTCCGTACTTCATCATCTTGTAAGAAATTCTGAAACCGTAATTCAACTAAGGAAGGGAGTTTCGCAAGTGCAGCAGTGGTAGTCCATAAATTAGTGATTCTTGTCTCGCACAGTGAGAGGAACTTCAAATTTGGCATACAGGTAAAGCAGTCCTCACGGAAATTAGTAAGTGATGCACTGAAATCCAGGTTAAGGGTGTGCATTCGTGTAAAATTCCCAATCATGTTGAGCTTTCGGAAATGGGAGGACCTCAGATTTAAGACTTGGCATGGTAAGCCACGTTGAGCAAGATCCCTGATAAACACATCTAAAGGAAATGAATGTACATCAACTTAACTACAGCATAAAGAAGAACCCATTCATTTCACACTGTGTCTAAACAAAACAAAAGGAAATGCAATATATGTCAGTCAAAAAACGGCGAGAAAAAGAACACGCACACAACAGGATAAATTGATCAATTTTAGAATCATTCAATTTTGAAATAATATGACATGTTTACCTAATGAATAATTGATCCAAAACAACTTTCCCTTTGATACTTCTGTTCAATCGAATTCTACTTTAGTCAAGATTTTCAGTAAAGTGGTTCAAAATATAAGAAAAAAGAAACAAATAAGCCAAGGGTTCAATATTTATTATGTATACATAAAAAAAAATGTTTAAATATATATATATATATATATATATATATATATATATATATATATATATATATATATAT